>WSYH01008936.1:0-27473 GCA_036426205.1 Ascaphus truei | reverse complement strand
TGTCGCCAGTGTATACTAACATCACTCATACAGAAGGGGGGGGCCATCAAGGACCACTTCAGCAATTACAGTGACTATACTGGACCCCCCTCTGAGTTTCTGCTCCTTTTGACTGACATTGTGTTACACAAAAACTTTTTTAAATTTGAAAAAAGTTTTATCTTCTGCTCATGGGAACAGCTATGGGGTCTAATATGACCGCTTCATATGCTAATTTATTCATGGACCAGTATGAACAGATGCACATCCTAAACGACTCCCCTCTTTCTCATCATATTATTAAGTACATGAGCTATATCGATGATGTGTTTATGGTGTGGAGTGACTCGGAAGTGGAGCTATTACTGTTCTTGGATTACCTGAACAACATTCCATCGAATAGTCGCTTCACCATGAATTATAGCCCAAGTGAAGTTACCTTTCTAGACACTGTGGTGTATAAGGGTGCGGCCTCACTGTTGACCAGGATTCACCAGAAGAAGACGGACAAAAACACTCTACTTCTGGCTACCAGCCATCATCCCATACCATTGAAGAGAGGATTACCCTAATCTCACTTCCTTAGAGTAAGGAGAATTACCAACAATTAGGAGTGGTGTGATCAAGTGTTATCTGCAAAGGCCAAACGGTTCCTGGATAGAGGATATGACAGGCGGGAGATTGATGCTGCCCTTAAGAGGGCCAAAAGGAATCCCCCGTGGCCAACTCCTTGGACCTGCTACAACATCACAAGTCTTAGACCATTTTAATGTGACCAGCACCTATAGTACTGCCTCAGGGATGATTAAGAAAAGTATACTAAATCACTGGCATATACTTGTTAATGACATAAAAATAGGCAAGAACTTTTTGAATCCACCTTTATTTTGCTACAGGAGAGGGCGGAACATCGCTGACTCTTTGACGCAATCTGACCCGGTGTCTAAGTACAGTAATCCCACCAACTGGCTGACCAGGACACCAGGAGTGCACAAATGCCATGGGTGTATGAATTGCCAACATATGCTCTTAGGCAAGAATTTTGCACACCCGCACAGTGGCAAGGCTATAAAAATAAAGGATTACATGAACTGTGAGAGCTGCTTTGTTGCACACTTTATCCGATGTCCGTGTGGCCTTTATTATATAGGCAAGACAACTCAGATGCTTAAAGAGCGAATATGTCTTCATAGATCGACTATCAGGAAGGCTTTACTGGATACAGGTGACAGGGACGGCATGAAATTACAACCAGTCGCTAGACATTTAAAAAAACTTAAGCACAGCCTTGCCACCATGCACTGCATGCCCAACCTGCAGGCACACTCCCACCCTCAGGGGGGGAGGGGGGCGATAGGGGCAAACTGTTACTCCAAGGATTATTTTTTAACTCAATACTATGGCCCCAAGAGAGCTAAATGAGGCTTTTAAACTTGGTTGTTTCCTTTGAGCCTCTTTCTATGTTCTGCTCCCATTTCTCTCTGCATCTGGCTAACTACCTACTTTGGAAATGTGCCCTGTATGTTTCTTGATTTGCCCACCCCCTCTAGGGGTTGTGTATCCCCATGCTAGATAGGATTTTTGCCCCAGGTGTTTTTTCACTTGTTTCCACCTGACTCATTGCTGTCAGGTATATTTGCAATGCTGTGTGACCTTGTTTTTATTTCCCTACCCCGTCATTCACGTTTGTCCCCCACTTGTGTTTTTGAGGCCCACACTGCGCTCTTGACGGCTCTCCCACTGTCGGTGCTGCGGCTCGTGTCCCTGATGGGCTATGACTCTGTCCACGCATGCACAATCTTCTCCTGACTGGTTGTTATAGTGTTATGATGCCTAGGCCTGATTACCCAGCAATGGAGGACGCCTTACCCTTCACACATAAAAATGGCTTCGCTCACACGCATGCTCAGATTTTGTTCCTGTACTGGACTGTTCCTAGCTGTCTAAGATGGCTGCCGCAGGTCAGTGATGATGCCTCGTGATGTCATGTGGTGTTCTAATTAGTCAATTAGCCTCCTCTAATTGATTACACTGGGTTCTGTTTTTGGGTATAAATATCTTTCTGTGCCATTGTTCTCCAGCTACTCCTGAGGAAGGTCCTTTCTGGACCGAAACGTTGGATTAAGTGTGCTTTGTATTTTTAAATACAGGTTTTCTTTGTATAGCTTAGCCTCCCGGCAGCTACTTCTTTTTCCTGGGCCTTTCCTCTGTCAGTCCTGTTAGTGCAGGCAGTGGAAAAGTTAATTCCTTCTGTAGGCCTGTGTGTGTATTACAGCCTTGGATGATGTAATCAGTATTTAAGGGCAGGCCTAGCAACTTCTGAGGATGTCAATCTGAGGGGTGGATACTGGTTGGAACACACCTTATATGTGTGGGCCTATCAGTATCCAGATCTGGCTTGCTATGAGTCAGAGTTACAGACACTCCCCAAAGATGATAAATTCTGACATCCTCCAAAATTATCTGTTCAGTCCAGTTAAGTTCAGTCCAGTCCAGTCCAGTCACTCCAAAGAATGGGGTCAAAGAAGAAAAAAAGGAGTCTCTTCCTCCCACCCATGAGAGGATGGGAGGGGAGGGAAGAGGAGTAGGCCTGAGTCAGGGCTCTGACTATGAGGAGAACGAGTTAGAGGAGATGTGGAGGCTACAGTCATGAAGAAAAGGGAGACAAAAAAACAGCGCACAACGCAAATAGTGAAGTATGAAAGTAACAAGTGTATATTAAAATAGGGGATAAATATTCTGCGTATATCAAAGTATTAGGGGGATGAGGACATAACATTGAGTGTGTATAGAACACACAAGTTACTACTTCGCGGCCGCTCATACAGAGTCAGATATTTTTCCTTGCAGCATCTGGACAGCAGCTGCGATGCTTTTCCTTCCTAGAACACCTGTGCTTCGGTCACCGTCTCTGTGGTTAACTCCCCTCTGGTCAGCTGCGCTCCAGACGGATCGAGCAATCTGCACCTGCAGACGCACTGGGAGGGTCCCCGATTGATCAGTGAGAACCTGGGTGGTTCGCAGAGCTCTCAGTTTAGTGCAGCCACAAGCAGGGTGAACTGGCTGGCTTGGGATGAAACTCCAATATGTCCCGCTGTTGCTCCTTTTCGGGACGCTGCGGATGACGTCACAGTGGCGATTTCAAAAGTACACAGCAAAGCGAAAAAGTCTCTAATTGCCCAATTGCACACATAGGATAGAGTAAGCAATAAAACACTTGGACCAATTTTATCCTAGTGCGTCTGCAGGCTGCAGATTGCTCGATCCGTCTGGAGCCCAGCTGACTCAATGTTTATGTCCTAATACCTTGATGTACGCAGAATATTTATCCCCTATTTAATACACTTGTTCTTTCCATACTGCCTTTTTGCGTTGTGCGCTGTTTTTTTGTCTCCTTATCTTCAGTGTTTGGGGGTTGCCGAGCCACCCCCTGTTTAATAGCAGCAGACGCTTTCTACATCACATTACACGGTTATGTATTTTTTTTCTCACTGTGGTTTTTTTTTTTTTGTGGTTTTACCAGTTGAGTAAAAATTAGAAGGGTATTTGTTAATACACATTGTATCACTGATAATATTAGAGGTTTATTAGTTGCGCACGATATATTTTGTTTATCATAGTCATGAAGAATGCCTGTTTCTCTGTCATGTTGAGCTGCCTACAATAAAACATCAGAAAAGACAATGCAGTCTGTAACTGTCTCGGTTGTATGGAGGAATGTCAGTAGGGGCCCATCCCCTGAACACCCACAGAGGATCCCTCCTGGCTGGAGGTGCTACACCCACTGAGAACAAGGTAACCTGTCCCTCCTGTCCTGTTTCTCCCCACACCAATGCGGAGCACTCAGCCCTCCTGTTACCAACAGGTATGCACCACCACCCAGCGTAGCAGGAAAAAGGCATACCCACCCCTATCTCACTTAGGGGCAGGGGTAGATGGGATACATTTGCATTATCTATTGAGTGCTGTTTCTTCTCTCTGTCTCTGTTTCTTGTCTCTGTCTCTGTTTCTTGTCTCTGTTTCTTGTCTCTGTCTCTGTCTCTGTCTCTGTCTCTGTCTCTGTCTCTGTCTCTGTCTCTGTCTCTCTCTCTCTCTCTCTCTCTCTCTCTCTCTCTCTCTCTCTCTCTCTCTCTCTCTCTCTCTCTCTCTCTCTCTCATCTGTGTCTACTGGGCACAAAAAGGTGTGTTATATATTTCTCTATGTACTTTATTGTCACTGCGTAGCTGTTATATGTACAGTGCAAGATGTTTGAGTTTATTTTTTACTGATAAATTAAAGTTTGTAATCTAGAATGTTGTAAGGGTACATGCTTTCTCATTGATAAGTTGTATTGGCTTACACAGAGCACCACCATTATTGTTTGGCTTAAGACCACATTAATGGTGCCTGAGTTATATAATTAGTTTTACATATACTGTACACTTGTGGAATTATTTACATTGACTTTATTTGCATTAAATATGCCATTATAATATATTTATGCATTGCGTGCTCCTTTGGCACAGAAAGCCTGAGTACTTTGCTTTCCTCAGAAAGTTTTGGGAGGTATAGTCAGAGGGGTGAGGGAAAGGACTCAGAGGAGGACCCTTAGGTCTGAGGATACACTTCTAACCTAAACCTGCTACCTGGTCACTGTAAGATTTGACTCCAGTCCAAGGCTTGAAATTGGGATGTTAGCTGTAAAAGCCCAAACTGACTGAAGCTGTCCATTGGGGTACGCAGCTATATTAAAATGGAAGCTTTACCCAGTTTCTGTGTTTTTAAATCACCCAGCATCAACTCACTTACCACCTAACTATAGATTAACTTGTTGCATGCCAGAGGGACCGGCAACACATTGGCAACACTCCGCTTTGCCATAGAAGAGTTTATATGGACGATGTTAACACAGGTGAGTTTGAGCCAATGAATGCATTTACACAATAGATAAAGCAGCTTTTTTCTAATGCTGGTTCTTTTATATTGGTGCTAGTGCTACCTTTGCCTGGAGCAGTTAACCCTTAAATGATCACATGTCTGCCAGTCAAAATTGATTTTGTGCCCTTCTTCCTCAAAGCATTCCGGGATTAGTATCAGTGCACCGAGAAAAGAGGGATGAGAAAACAGGCCTACAAATAACCTCACCTTTCGAGTTAGAAATTTGTATGAACACAGGGCTATTTAGCTGCACACCTTTTGGTGTGTCCCTCCCCCCCTTGTACTGCCTTGAGTAAGTGGCTACGCGAAACGTGTGCGTCGGCGCAGGACTCCTTCATACACATGAGTCAGCTGACGGCAGTGTTCGTCAACAACTGCAGCGCGCTATTTTTCAAATTAGCTGCTTCCCTGCGATCGGATGATCTATAGGGAGCCCACACGAACCAAGATACCCTTCTCCCTGCTGTCACACGGTAGCAGTAAGCTGATTATTTATTTCAGCATTACCATGTATTTATGTCCAACCTCTCACTGAGTACTGATCCTTTAGAGATCAACTCTGACAACAGAGTTGGTGTTGGGTCAGTACTGTTTACTACCTCATAGATAGATTGGTTATCATACACACCACCTACCTGAGAGACGCTGAACAGACTTTATACCTACCTGATCAGAGTCAGCCCTACCGTTGTTACTATGTATGTGAACCTAGTATGTTATACCCACATTGTGGTTAGGGACTTATTGTTTTGCTCCCTAGACTCATAATCACTTCTCCTAGGGTTATATTTATAGCCAGTGATATTGAGCTGATTATATACAAACCCTATATTCTATCATCTATCTAAAGTATTCCTAGCTCTGTATTAGCTATATTATTAGCCAGGATCCCATTCATTCAGCCAGTCACAGTACCTCATTGTTTTTTGGCAGACCTGGCTAGGGTTCCTTATGTATGCTAGAGTGCTGTATATTCTGCGTATTAGGGTTTGTTTATACTGGCACATACTGCTACAGCAGCGACATTTAGGGTGCTTTGGTTCATCTGGACAGTGACTCACCATACTCACTGGTCCAAACTGCAACATACATTAATAGAGGATATTTGCAGTCAGCATTCATTGATCCAGAACACCACATTCAGTGTTCATATGAAGGATCTAAACGTTTAATTCTTATTTTATCACCCATTATTTTAAAATTATTTGAATAAAGTGTATGTTTTAAAGTGTTCACCATACCACCTATGTGTTTAGAGTGCCCTTACTAGGTTCTTTCTCTCCGGTCTGTTGCTACAAATAACCTCGTACAGTAGCTACCTTAGGGATGTGATGTAACTTGACCGTTCGGTTTAGATCAGGGGTCTGCAACTCCAGTCCTCAAGTGGCACCAACAGGACAAGTTTTAAGGATATCTGTGCTTCAGTACAAGTGGCTCAGTCAAAATGACTGAGCCACTATTGAGCCCTCTGTGCTGAAGCAGGGATATCCTTAAAAACTGGCCTGTAAGTGCCATTTGAGGTCTGGAGTTGCAGACCCCTAGTTTAGATCATACCTGCTGACTCCCTCCAGATTACCAGTGTGATTGTCATCTAGTTCTAGTTTTGCATTTTCATTTGCTGGTCTTTTGGTAAATTAGCTATAATACAGTAGTGATATGATGGAAAATCAGCCAGGATCCAACACTTGGATTTAATGACAATTTGTCAGATTAGATGTAGTTTATTTGTGCCAATTTAGTAATGTGTGTATAATACAATTTTGCAGCAAGTGTAAGAGATATTCTCCACAATTGTTTTACTTTATTTATAAAAACACAAACCAGGTGCCAAAAATGTGCTTGCTATAAATAGGCATGACACAGGGCCCAGATTATGCAATATTCCAGTTCAAGGGGCTAACTAGCACACTAGATTCTGATCTGAAATCATTTTACATTTTCTAAATGGAAAACAAAATCTTTACAATTCTGAAATCAATAATCAATATCAATATGCAACTATGGCGCGGCATATAATGGGGATTTCTGAATGAGATCTGCTTTGCCAATAAATCACACAAAGAAGACTGAAATTCAAATTTCTGCTAATTACAAATGTTACAGAAGACCGAATTCACACAAGCTCATATAAAGTCATTTATTTACACTAAATATAATACATAACAAAATAATGATGTGCAAAGAATAAATATGAAAGTGCATTGAAGTGAGGATTCTCACTTAGTAGACCTGTTGCAGAATGCACAATACATAATGACAACGTACTGTCTGTGCTATGTGGTTTGTGTTTCGTCACTGATTTCATCTTCTTCTGAATCAGTTTCGCTGTCACTGTCTGACTCCTGATAAAAGGAAATTGTAGCTTGGACAGGGAAATTACTCAGCAGAACCTCAGCCTCCTGATACAAGAAGTCATAGCACTGTGATTTGGGCCAAAATAACCTGCAATGCAGAAATTAATGTTGTTAAATGATACATCTGTAAAATAACCACTATGTATACACAATAATGTACACATACACGTATTTTTATAAATTGTTAATTTTGTGAACCTACACTTCTGTTTATGCCGTGAGTAGAAAGACCACAAAGATCAATGTAAATAAATTGCGTATTTCTTTGATGATTGTAATTTAAGACTAGATTATATATTTTTTTCTCTTTTTATGTCACAGCCGTTGTTTGCTTTATTTTGACCAGGTTGTATTTCCACCTGGTTTGCTATTATTCTTTGTTACAATGACGGTTGCTGTAAAAATCTTAATATTCTACAAAAATAGATTCACATTTTTTTTTTGTATTATTACATTTTATTCCAAATATACGTGCCATCATTTCACATACATATTAAAATGTGCAAGAATAACTTTGTATTAAAATACCTTCTTATTAGTGTAAAAGTCTGGGACTAAACTCGAACTCTGCATTTGAAAATATCTGGAGGTGCTTTTGGTTCCTATCTAAGCACATTGATTATATGAAAATGTCAACCTAAAATTGTAACCATGTTGCAAATGTTATTATTCCAACCCTAAGAGAACATGTTGTTGGGTTACTTGTTACTGGGACACTATAAAGTGATATCTTTTATGCCATTATACTATTATTGTACTAATAATATTTGCTTGGTTGTCCGCTTGCACCTTCATCAGTTTTTAGGAAAAAAAAAAAAAAACAGAGACAGCTCGCTCTACACTGTATGGGTGCTACCTAAGGATAACAGCTTCCTTAGAGGTGAAAGAAAAAGAGAGGAGAGAGGAATATGCTTTTGATTACTGATTCATATCTGAGTATTTTTTTCTCCATGAGATACATTGGCATGAGTACCCACAATCTGGTGATAACAGACAGAGTACACACCCCCTTCCCAGGGATTGACAAAGGAGTACACCCACCAAAAGGATATTCCTCCCTCCCTCTCGTTTTCTTCATCAGTTTTTAAACATATATAAGTCTATTTGTATCTAATCGTTTCCAAATAGTTTTTCTATGAAGCCCGATAACTATGGAGTGAGGCATTAGTTTCAAGTACTACATATGGGTGAAGTATTGAATAATGAAATTAAAATGTACTATGTTGAGTATGAAGCACAATACAATATATCAAAATGTACACCTTTTCCTAACCACTAATACGTCTGTGGAACTATTCCTTATTGAATGTACTGTATAGCCAATTACAGTTTGGATCACCAATTGATACATACTATTGTACAAAGTGAAGAAAAGTACTTGTTATTGAGTAATCTGAGCACTGCTTTGAACATGAGCTAATAATCAGCTTCCATCTAAAACACTTACTTTACTGGATGCTGAAATGCAGGTATTTTCCCAGCATAATGCTGGGACTGGTGACTGGAGCTATATGTCTGAAAGCAAAAGAATAGAAAAAAGAAAGTGTAAGTATACAGTAAGTGCAAATGCATTTTCATTGTAGCCACATAGTCAACATACTAATATTTGGAAACAAATTTGACCAGTGCTTGGGGAAAAGTATGTTTTCCAGGGGAATATAAGGCATAATCAAAGCCTTGTTTGGAACATTGGGGGCATGTCATGCTGTTGACTATGTTAAAATGACTGCAAAATAATTTTATTGCAGTTGACACTTGTAAGCATTGGTCAGGCCCCCATACTGGATACTTGTATTCATTAAAAGTAGAGATGTGTGATAAGAACACGCCCTTTGGCTGTTTCTGGGGCTGTGGGTAGCGCGGTTCAATGATTCATATTTGGTGGGAGTGCCTGCAGATAGCGGAACGATGGTCAGAAACTTCAACCCTTATTAACAGAGTTCTGAGTGTGGGGGTGAGACTCGACTCCTGGTCAGCCCTGATAGGAAGACCAATAATAATAATAGCATGTTTTTGTATAGCGCTGCTAGTTTTACATAGCGCTTTACACAGACATTTTGCAGGCACAGGTCCCTGCCCCGTGGAGCTTACAACCTATGAATTTGGTGCCTGAGGCACAGGAAGATAAAGTGACTTGCCCAAAGTAACAAGGAGCAACACAGGGAATTGAACCAGGTTCCCGTGATTCACACGCAGTGCCAGTCTGTGTCTTTACTCACTGAGCCACTCCTCAATCCAAACCCTGCCCTACCATGGACGTAAACTTAGTTCTCATATCAAAGCAGCAACCAGATGTGCCATAGCGGCCTCATGGAAAGGCCTCATTCCGTGTATGACCAAAATGACCAACAGGATTTGGCAAACTCTGCGCTAGGAAAAGATCTCCACATATTTGAATGATACTATGCATACATTTAGAAATGTGTGGGACCCTTGACGGTCCATCTCATGGTGGACCATGGGATGGACCCATTGTCACTTGAACTCTGAAATTCGGAAGTCCATGTGGAATCCCATCAAGAGCTGGGTCCAGTTTTTGGGCCAATAAAATGTTGGTACCATTAGGACATGTAGCATTAATGCTAATATTTATATTAGTGGAGAAGGAGTGGCTCAGTGAGTAAAGGCATCGAGCCAGGGGTACCTGGTTAAATTCCTGGTGTCTGCTCCTTGTGATCTTGGGCAAGTCACTTTATCTCCCTGTGCCTCAGGCACCAAAACCATAGATTGTAAGATCTACGGGTCAGGGACCTGTGCCTGAAAAAAAAATGTCTCTGTAAAGCGCTACGTAAAACTAGCAGCGCTATGCAAGAACATGCTAAATAAATAAAATATTATTATTAAAATTCAAATATATTTAAATAGGGATAAGAAATCCGCTCCAAAATGTGATGCATACATAACTGTGACACTTGATAAATCTATTAATCTGTTGGAAATTGTTGTGATGTACCACATACTCACCTACCCATGATCCCCAATATCCTTATCATTTTAACCCTTTTTGTTTTCTGTATTCCCCATTACCTGACACTTACTGTAATTACATACGAAATGTTTATAATATTTTTTGTTGTCTCAAAATAAAAACAAAGTTTACAAAAAGTACAAATGTGTGAACATCAAATTTGCACACCTATCTGTTTTCAAAATCGAACTTTTTTAAACATTCCCCAAATACAAATCTCCACAGCCTGAAATATGGGTGTTGCTGGAGAGAGAGGGTGTTACCTTGAAAATATGCTCAATTAAATCTGTAAGTTAGCTTATTTCCCTGGTATCTCAGGTGTGTTCACAGGTATCTCTCTCCGAGTGCTCTATAGATAAGTGCTTGAGGTATATAAGTCAATGGGTACTCCACTAAATAGTACTGTCCTCCAAAACCCATATTTTAGGATAAAGTCTTCTGGGTCGAAATTGACCATTTTGTTTGAAATGTCGAATTTTTACTTTGACAATTTCATGAAGCAGACGTAAGAGAAATAATAACTGGTCAGGACAAATAACTGGATATGTCCTGTTATGACCCTCATGTATGCAACAATGCCGCACCATAAGACTTCGTCCTGCTCCAGTGAATTGGCTGTAAGTTGTCTCATGGCACTGGTCCTGTACTCCGTCTGTCCAAAAACGCCATCCTAACCACTATTAATACTCAACAATGCATGTGAAAAATAAAATAGATTGATAGCAGGGTTTATACTACTTTAAAAAAAAAAGTAGCATCACTGTCTCTGATATCAAGAAACTAAAACACTCTTTTGACCTCATTTTAGAATTATTTACATACAATTTATATTCTGAAACATAAAGGTGAAGAGACCATTTTTTTGTTTGTTTGTTTTTCAAACTATCCTTTAACATGGAATTGGAATTGCACATTTGTATATGAACAAGTACTCATCTGGATTTGTAAACACAAATGAATGGTGCTTTGGATTTGTAGCTTTGCACTTGAGATGCTTCATTACAATGCATTGTATGATGTTAAAATGTCACTCTGACAGGAAAACTCCATCTACAGAGATTGACACACAGTTCCTGCTAACCCCCCGGATTCTATGTTGCAACAGAAGATCATAGGATTTACCTGCATGAGGCTATCGTTGGTAATCCGTGCTTCTGCTCCTGTCACTGAGGAACTTTGCCATGGTCTCCAAAAACTTTCAGACCTAATGGACATGAGAAACCCAAACACATCCGGTCAGCCATCAGCAAAACCAGCCACTTACAGACCAACATTACTGTATTGTGATTACAAGCCCATTATTTGCCTATGCAATTCCACATAGCTGCCCACAGTCTTACCCTCTTTTAGTTGAATTATATACTGTACATCATTTTGAACTACGCCAATAGTTTTCTGTTTGGGGAATGTTGATATATACATATATACATATACTGTATACATATATACATATATACATATATACATATATATATAAATGCAACATATATATATGCAACAAAGAGAAAGAAACCCGCTTCAGAGCACTCAGGTATACCGTATAAGTAATAACAATTTATTGATTGACACAAAGAAAATAGGAAACAGTACAAAGATAATTAAAAATAGGCTAGGACCCCTGACACGGATACTACCCAAAAGAAACACTGTTGCATAATGAAGGGGTAAACTAATTATATAGACCCCAATGCCTGTTATAGGCAAAATGATTGAAATCACCTAGATATGCAGTTAAATCCTGTGCAGGCTATTACAAATTCCAAAACATACTGGACACCTAACAAGCTTACAACAATTTTGGCCAAAAATGTTAAACTAAAAGACCATTTTATTTAATAGATATTTATACATATATATTTAGGCACTGTACCGTGTATGAGTTTCAATGGATGTGCACTGAGCTCTGTCTGTGTTTTATGTTCTGTCTCTGGTTTTTAATTATTACAAATTCCAAGTTGATGAAACATGCATATGAATGGATAAGTCCCCAAGGACATTGAATGATTGCCCAGTGTAAAATACTTCCTCATCAAGCATATATGTACCGCCTATCAGGGCAGATATGTTATCCAAATCCACAGCAAATTAACAATCTGTGCAAGAGTGGTTTCTAAGCTCTGAGGATCACTCAATGCAAACAAGGTCACACATGTAGCATGTATAATACATACACTCAGCCGAGTGCAGTGTCGTGTAGCCTGTATACTGAAAAAAACGTTATCAAAGATGATAAATGTCCAGCAACATAATCACAGCAGTGTTAGGCCTCGTCCATGGTTGCTGCTTGCTGGCGGAGGTGCGCTGAGGCACCCGCTTTCCCTGAGCCTCAGCACACCTCAGCACGCAAGCAGGTAACATATCCGAGGCCTTAGGTAGCATAGTTACGTGTACTCATAATCCAGTGGTCCTGCCTAGCACCCCCACTCTAAGGCTACAGGCTACAAGCTACAGGCTACTCAACACTGCACTCGGGTTGGGATAGAGAGGGTTGGGATACCGCAGAATTTCACAATATAATTATAGGGCTCCTTAACAAAAAAAAATTCAAAAACACTGACCCAGATTCTGAGAAGTTGGAAAACATATAAATTATGAAACAAGAAGCAAATGACATGGCTAGGAACTTTCACTATATGTATTTACAGCTGAGCGATTAGTATCTACCACTAATGTTTCCCTAAGGGACATTATAGTTAATACTGTGAGACTCTCACATCACAAATTTACAACTTGCAAACAACTGCTCAAATTTCTACTCATACTGTTACTCTCTTAACAGGTGATATTGAACCTAACCCAGGCCCTTCCTTTTCAACTCTGTCCCATACCCCTGAGAATACCCCCTTCAAATTCTAAAACGGTCTATCTGTCACCCATATAAATATCTGGAGTCTGCTGCCCAAACTGGATGAACTAAGGGCATGGTGCCTTATGCATAAACCCAAAGCCATTGTTCTCACAGAAACATGGCTAACCCCTAAAACCCTTGATGCAAATATCGCCATTCAGGGATACTCCATTTCTAGGAAAGATAAATTAAAGAGAGGAGGGGCGTTATTTTATATTGCAGACACCTTACAATTTACACTGTTAAATTGCCCCCCAAGCCCATCTTGATAGCTGGCCTAACTTGATCTACCACCCCCCTAAGCCCCTCTACAGTCCCTGACTGATATCACCCAGTTTCTTGGATCCATTTCCATTGGATCCGTGCACCACAAAACTTGAACAACCTACCAGAGACTCTCACATCCACCACCAGTTTAAGTGCTTTCAAATCTAAGGTTGTCACACATTTTAATCTGGTCTGTAACTGTTTCATACGCCCATAATATATATTATCTTTAACTGTGCATGCAATGTCTTGTATATAATGTATACCCTGTTCATTTATGTAACTGTATTTGTAACCGTGTATTATTTGTCTTAACTCTGTGCCCAGGACATACTTGAAAACGAGAGGTAACTCTCAATGTATTACTTCCTCGTAAAATATTTTATAAATAAATAAATAATTTCCTCTCTGAATGAGAAGAGCAAGCTGCTAGTTCTTAAGGATTTCAACTACAATTTGCTCGACCCTAAAAAACTGAAAATCCAGATACAACTGAAATCACTTAACCTAGCGCAACTCATTTCCCAACCCACACGGATAAACCTGAAATCGCACAACCTTTCCTTGCAAGACTGGATTCTCTCCTCCAATCCCATCACAATCCTCTGGCATCCTACCTGACATTTTCAGTGACCATGCAATAGTGTACAGTGTAAGGAAAATTAAACCACCCCAATCAAGCCCTAAAGTTCTACTCACTAGAACAATTAGGAACTTTAACCCACAACAGTTTCTGGCTGACTTAACCAACTGCCCTTGGTACAGTATCAACTTAATTCCCGACCCTGATTCTGCGCTCGACTATTTCCAATCCTAGTTCTTAAAAATCTGTGATACCCATGATCCACTACGCAGAATAAGAGTACGGGGGGCCCACCTTCTGTGGGTTACAATTGACCTTATAGCACTCTACCATTTCAGGGATGCCTTGTGGAAAAGATACAAAGTAACTGGCACTACCAAGGATCTTAACTACAGATGCCTGTGGAATATGTGCACAAGGCATACAAGAAATGCAAAAGCACAATATTAATCTGACTATTTTAACCAGAATACATCAAACCCAGCTTCGGAAGGCTATCAACAATATATTACAGCCTTCTAGCCATCAACAACCAAGTAATATCACTAAGGAGGATATTACTCTGACAAATCCCACTGATATTGCAAATGCATTCAATGATTACTTTGTGGGTTGTGCCACTAACTTATTAGCGAAACGCAGCCCAAACCACAAACATGAACCTCATTCTGAGAGTACCCCTATAGCCCCACCCTCTCCCAACCCTGATCACAATTTTGAATTTGTCCCAGTATCTGAAGAGGAGATTACACAAGCGCTCCTCAAATAAAAACTGAGCAGCCAATGTGGACCTGACTTATTGCAATCCAAGCTCCTAAGACTTGGTGCCCCAGCCATTGCCAAACCAATTGCTTCCCAAACACTCTACGGTAACTACCCTGCTAAAAGTTTGCAATGAAATCCAGTGTGGAATGGAACAGGGACAACTGTCAGGAATCGGCGTTCTCCACGCTCCCCACACAAAGCACCCCCTTCCCGCAGGGAGTCCCTGGACACACAAAACAAACCTGCCTTACCGGCCTCCACGGCTCCTCGCCCCTGTCGCCATCGCGGGATCACTCCCCTCGGCGATTCCTCTGCTCAGCGCCGGGCGCACCCACGCCCTCCTGCACACACACCTGCACGCACACCTGCACCCTTCACTGGCTCGGTTCACGCGCGTACACGAGTTACGGAGCACGCTCAGTCTGCACACTCTTCTTCCCGTCCCCCAGACCTCAGGCTCCGCCCCCGCACACGGCACGGGCATACTCAGGTTACCAACAAGACTCACCTGGCCTGTTATGCCTGCACCAATCTGCAGTGTCTCCCTTTAGCTCTTCCTGTCCCGCCTCCGTTCCTAATTGGACCTTCCTGCTTTATCTAGCTCCTCTCTGCTCTCAGTCTTTGCTGGACATAGTCTCTGTATGGAAGTACTTCTGGATTCTCTCAGTGTTTTCACAGGTTCTGACGCGGCTTGTACGACTACCCCCTCTGGCTCTCGATCTCGGCACTCCTTGGACAACGCACACTCTGGTAACTCCTTGAACACGGCTTCAACAACGACCTATCTCCACTCTCCACTCCCTGACTTCGGCGAGGCATCCTTCACTCTTTCTCTACAACCGGTACCGGCAAGTATTGTCTACCTTATTACACCTGCCTGGCAATGCTTCATACCACACTCCGGACACGCTCCCTTTGCTGCGGGTGCGTGTATTACCACTTCCCCCTTCAGCTCAGGGGACGGGTCTGGTCTGCGGGCAGCACCGGCGTAACAACAACTCACTGGTGCAATATTCCTAGATTTTGCAAAGGCTTTTGATATGGCTGATCATGTTATCTTGCTAAACAAACTCCAGTGCTCTGGAATAGGGAAGCATGCTTTAAACTGGTTTCATTCCTACCTATCAGGTAGATCGAACATGTGTCTATCTCAGGCTCTAACTCCAACCCCCTGGATATCACCTGTGGTGTCCCGCAAGGCTCTGTTCTGGGGCCCCTACTCTTCTCAGTGTTCATCAATGATCTTCCTACAGCTTGTAAGAGAGCTTTAATACACATGTATGCAGATGACACAATCTTATATGCACACAGCCATAGCCTCTCTGACCTTGAACACATACTTCAGTCTGACTTTTGAGACTTGAAAATTAGATTTCCCAAAACAAACTGTTTTTAAACAGTGACAAGACAGTAAAAATGATATTTGGGACCAAGGCTACATTTTTAAAGCTTCTAATGACTGAGCCCCAGATCAGAACCAATACTATTACCACCCTAACACCTGTTACTAGTATTAAATACTTGGGCATATGGTTTGACATCCAAAACCTACGCCAAACTAGGTGTACTTTACAGGAACAAATCCTCCCTTAGGCTAAGGCCCCGCTCCCTCAGTCAGCGCGCCCGCACTGCAGACAGGTGGTGCGCTGAGAGGCAATTGACCGCTACCTGCGGTCTGTAGGGAGCTGGAGCGGGAGATACGAATTTTCTGCCTCTCTAGCTGGGCACATCACCGCTCCCTCCTCCCTACTCCCTCCTCCCGAGCTGGCCAAAGTAAAAAAAAAAAAACCAAGACACACACACACACAGCTTCCCTCCCGCAGCTCCTTCCCTGTTCCCCTACACTCACACACACAGGCACTCACACACACAGGCAGAGGGGGGAAATCGGAACCGGGGGGGGATTGGAGCAGAGGGGGAACTCAGATTGGCTCCCTTGCGTGTCACGTGATGCGACACTAGCCAAAACCACAAGCTCTTTGTAGCTCCGGCTGGCTGACGTGTCACATCACGCAGTCAGCCACGCCGGAAGGAGCTAGCGGGGACCTCCAGAACGGAGGCAAGCAGCTGGTGGCCCGCGGCCGTGCGCGCCGCCGGCCGCAGCGGGACAAAAGCCTAAGTCTGCTGGTCAGAAAGCGTATCGCACAGCAGATGCTAATGCCAATTATCGACTATGGGGACATAGTATAGGGCTCGGCAACCCAAACCCACCATAGCAAAATTGATACACTCTACAATTCAATATGCCATTTTGTTCTCCAATGCAATTACAACACACATCACTGCGAAATGCTCAAAGAACTAGATTGGTCATCACTTGAGTCTAGGCACAAAGTTCACCTTTCCTGTCTTGCATTCAAATAGTTTCTGGGCAAGCTACCCATCTACATGAACAAGCTCTTCACCCCTACCACATGCAGCACTTATCAGCTGAGATCTGACTCCAAAAGACTGTTCATGTTCCCAAGGTTCAGCAAAATATATGGCCGCTCCTCCTTCTCTTACCGTGCACCCCAAAACTGGAACAATCTACCGGAGACCCTCACAGCCACCACAAGTTTAAGTTCTTTCAAAACTAAAGCTGTCTCACATTTTAATCTGGTCTGTAACTGTTACATATGCCTCTAATATATATTATCTCTAACTGTGCATGCAATGTCTTCTATATAATGTATACCCGTTCACTTATGTAACTATGTATTGTAACCATGTATTATTTATCATCTTGGCTCTATGCCCAGGACATACTTGAAAACGAGAGGTAACTCTCAATGTATTACTTCCTGGTAAAACATTTTTATAAATAAATAAATACTATTTATTTCAAATGCATTGGCATTTTCCACAGTGCAATACTCCCACTTCCCAAGCAGTGCAAGTTTTTTGCAACACTTTCCTGTTTGTAATAATGTGTTGCCAATATTCCCAGTAATTTGAACTGTAACAATAGATAATGTTGCCTTAGTGAGATAAAGATACATTGCAGCTGCTGAGACACTGACTGAAGCAGCCATTATGTTAGTCACACAATCAGGATTTTTACAGATTTATAACAGGAGCACCAAACGATGGCAACTTAGGTAAGAATGTAGAATTATACATTGTCACACACTTTACATATACAAATAAGAAAAGAAAAAAGGGGGGATGTAGTAGTATCTCTACTTTCATACATACTTAAGAAAAAAGGTACGGTGATCCCCCCCTGTGGAAGCTTACTATCTTTATTATAGGGTAATAACTCTTACATGTGACCTGCTCCAAACCAAAGACTTAAAAATTACATAGTCCCATCTCCCTCACCTCCCCACCCCCCAAGAATAACTCATATGCTGAACACCAGCAACCAGGCCAAAATCATCTCTTTAAGTCTTAAGATGGTCAAATGAAAGATGTTCCACTCTGCAAAGCATTGCAGTTTCATAGGACCATTTGTAAATTATATACCACATATACTGTAAAAACTAAAAACGTAATAACTCTATAATACAGATCTCATACAATTCCATTCAAGAGCCTAGATCACTGAGCAGCAACTGAATTAAAGCAATGCTGTATTACAGATTATTACACTTTCATGCTACTAGAGAATCCAGAAGACCACTGAATACTATTTTACAGCGTGAGTTGTTTCAAGCACACACCTGGTTGTCTCAGCCCTTGGCTCAGTGTTGGCTGACACAGACACACAGCTCCTCGGATTCCTCATCACATTTGGCTCCACTGTAAGTTCCATGTTGTGTCTCCTTCTCTCTCTAGGGATCAGCGCTCAGATCCCTCTCTCTCTCTGGGTCTCTTCTCCTGTCTGCTCTTCTTTTTATCCTGACTGGGCTATGAAGCTCTTGTCACCTCGCCCCTGGCCGGGGGGTGTGACAGAGGTGACAGGGCAGGCTCAGTGTGCACATGGCTGGGTGTGAATGTGCACACTCAGGAGAAGCAGGACGCGTGCTGAGGGCAGATGGTGGGGGGAGAGACCTTTTCTCCTGCTGGGACCCTCAGCTCTGACACTCGCCTTGTGCTTGCTGGCTGGATCACCTCACTGACATATTTTATATAACCCAAGCATATTTGACATCATAGTACATTTTTATTTTATTGCATCGTTTTTTTAGAGCATATATTTATATAAATGATAGATTTGCTTATTATTATTAATAATTATAATAACAATAATAATAAAAAATAATAACCTCTCCACCTGCACAATAAGATTGGTACAGGTACCTGGTCATACCATGGGATCTTCTATTATTTTAATAAGGCTTTCAATCTATATGTTCTGCAGGTTCAGTGATAGCTGGGCAAGGAAGTGGTTAATTATGATATTTGAGCATGTTTTATCTGTATTGATGCAATTGCTGAGCAGGAAAAGCAGTAACCTGCTCATGAACCAAGAAGTAGAGTTATTCAGTGAAATGTCCCAATGGAAGGGATGGGTTAGGTCCTTGTGCTATCTTATAATTAGAATAGCATGTCATACAGTCTGATGCTGCAGCCCTGGGGTGTCCAATTCCAGTCCTCAAGGGCCACCAAAAGGGCAGGGTTTAAGGATATCCCTGCTTCAGCACAGGTGGCTCAATCAGTGGCTCAATTGAAGACTGAGCCACTGATTGAGCCACATGTGCTGAAGCAGGATATCCTTAAACCCTGACCCGTTGGTGGCCCTTGAGGACTGGAGTTGCCGGCTGTAGCCACTATCTCCATTATTGGATGTTCATTTGAACATCGGTACTTACACATGTGGAGATTTGGGCAGTTTTCTGAAAACATTTAAAACCATGAATAAGAATCCTGGCATATATTAACTAGTTCATTGTACAGTTCAGTTTCCCAGCTACAAAAGCACAGCAAGACTGGTGCAAAAACACTGCATCTGATTTAAAAGTTAAGAAAATCGCATTGATTGCAATAGAAATCTTTTTTCTTACAAAATTGGTGTTATTTCTTTACCCCAGTTTTGCAACCAGAAGATAAACAACCCTCCAACCATCTAACAGCCCATTCAAGTGCATGGGTCATAAGCAGAGGTATTAACTAAAAAACCCCAGCTGCAAAACAAGTGAAAAATTACACTAGATGTATTCAAGGAAAATCTCTAAGAGGTATGTTTGTATGTATGTATGTATGTATGTATGTATGTATGTATGTATGTATGTATGTCTTTATTTATATGGCGCCATTAATGAACATAGCGCTTCACAGCAGTAATATACACGACAATCATATAAATAACAAATAATGCAAATAACACATAAAGGGGATAGTGCTTCAGACTAACGTACCATTTAGGAGAAGGAGTCCCTGCTCCGAAGAGCTTACAATCTAATTGAGGTATATGTATCAAGGCAAAAGTAATGCAATTCTGATGCAAAACATCTGTATCATCTGTTTTAACCAAAACAAATCAAATAGGATTTTTATCTTTGATATATCTGGTGCAATTGTTTTGCCCCAAAATTGCATCACTTTTGCTACATACACACTCCCAAGATGGTTATTTATCAAAGTGTTCTGGTTTCAAAATTGGGGCAAAAACAGCACGAGATGGTGCAATATTTTTTTTGAACAGTTTTGCCCTGGTTTTGTAGTCAGATTTTAATAAATAAACCCCACCCGACATTGCTTTTTAAGATGCTGAATACATGTGGTGCAATTTATTGCACTGGGTTTGCCACAGTTTTGCAATATACAGTATATGGTTATTTACTCAAATCTCCCAGCTGCGGAAATTGTAAAACCAGTGCAAAAACAGCACCAGCGTTATCAAAGAATAGTTAAATCACGCAAAGCAATGGGATGCCGTATATATATAACAGATATAGTGCGATCCAAGTTCCCACTGCACGTAGGAAATTCCAATCTATGATAATAGGTGTCCTGAGAGCATCAGCATTTGCATGGCACAGGGTGCAGCATGCTGTTGGTTTTGTGCGCTAGGCACAAATAGCAGTAGGTGATCTCTCAACTCCTGCTCCCTCCAAAGCCATCCCCTGTTCTCTGTCACCTTTGTCTAGCACTCTCGTCGCTATCATCCCACGTGGTCTCCACTCTCGTACCAGTGTCAGTAGTATCAGCCCTTGCTCCAGTCTCAATTATTTGCTATGTGTAAATAATTGTCATAACATTATTATTTAAAACGATAAAAGTGTAGCACAGTACAGTACGTATCTGATGAGCATGAATTTAGCATGGCCAGATGAAAGTATCCTTTTTTGCTCAGGAAACAAAAAAGCAAAAGTTTAAATTTAAGAGTGAATGAATAATTTGAAGAAAATCGATTACATACAGGCATACCCCGCTTTAAGTACACTCACTTTAAGTACACTCGCAAGTAAGTACATTTCGCCCAATAGGCAAACAGCAGCTCACGCATGCGCCTGTCAGCACGTCCTGAACAGCAATACCGGCTCCCTACCTGTACCGAAGCTGTGCGCAAGTGGGGAGACTATAAAGCCTGTTACAAATGCATTATTTACATCAGTTATGCACGCATATGATGATTGCAGTACAGTACATGCATCGATAAGTGGGAAAAGGTAGTGCATCACTTTAAGTACATTTTCGCTTTACATACATGCTCCGGTCCCATTGCGTACGTTAATGCGGGGTATGCCTGTATTGTGTATTTGTTTTGCATGGCATTGTCCCCTTTCAGGTCACAGCCCACTTATGTTAGCATTGCAGTAATGTAAAATCACTTAATCATGTAACATATTTATAATTTTTAACAGTTGGCTCATAATTAATGATACTAAGTAGCCCAATTCTATATCATTTTTATGTATAGTCGTCCAGATGTACCCACGCAGTATCACACCGACCACAACCAGTGTGTGAAACCTGAAAGCAATTAAATGAGTAAGTTGTCTTAAAAAAAACTAAATGCATTTTCTTTCCCAATGACACCTCTTCATAAGATTTGTAAACGTAAAAAAAAAACATATTATCTAACAGCTGGTAATTTTGTTTTCATGGTTTGTGCATTTCTGCCTGCCCACTACCCTCCCCATTTCTGATAGACGCAGGACACCGGATTTAAAATCACTAATACACAAAGAACATATTTAGTAGGAAGTGGCTACATTTCAAAGAAACATAGAAATTAATGTCACATAAAGAACTATTGGCTCATCTAACATGCTGCAAAATCACAGACGCAGATCAAGGAATTGTTTTTTAATTTTCTACCTCTGTCAGGTTCCCTTGTGTCTGTGCCAAACAGTTTAAGTTCTTTTACCTTTTCTGACTTCACAACATCTGCTGAAACGCTGTTCTAGGCACAGAGCCTGATTTACCCAATTGGTGGCCCTAGACCAGGAATCAGGACCCCACCAACCCCGAACGCAAAAATACATTTTTGTCGCCCTCACTGCGGCCTCAAAACGAAAGGCACGCTGCGCTGTTATTTACCAGGAGCCCTTACCAGCGCGTCACATGCCTCTGCCATCACCCACCGTTGTTTACAATTAGGGTTTAAATTCAGTATGAAGTCTGGGTTTAAATTAATATTTCTGATAACAAAGGCAGCATGCAACTATTAAAAATTATTTGCCGATGACGCCATCAAAAAACTTCCCCCGGCGGTTAATGTGCGCCAATTTACACTTCTGCTGAGAATTTTAGTTCAACAAGTCGTTGAGCCTGGCCTGACCAGCGGCCCCTAAAATTCAGGGGCCATAGGCCGGGACCTGACAGGCCTATTGGGAAATCGGGCTCTGTCTGTGCATCTACTACTAATAAACGGTTGACTAATTAAATGTGTCTTCATCATGACAGGTCCTTCCTATAACAATCCCTTATTTGTGTATTACCTCTTCAGTATGTGATTCTTTGTTAAACAAATCACATTAACATTATCACTGTATTTCAGAATGACATATAAAAGAAAAGGGAACCCCCAGAGGTATGTGTATATCTTGGTAGTGATGACTAGAAGGATGTTCATGACTGCGGGGAGGGGGAGGTGAGTGCCATATGTGGATTAGAGCATTTAAAACATAACCTTTGATAGATAATCGAGTAGAAAAAAAAGTGTTGGAACACAACATAATAAGAGCAAAGTCTAAACAAAAACATTTCACTTTGAAAAAGAGATATTAATTGTAGGGACTTTTCTTTATGCTTGGATATCTACATACAGTACTATGAAATAATGAGGCTGTAAACACATGGGGTTAGTTTGTAACACCTGATGTGTTGCACTTAGCAAATAGCTACAGTGCCTACTGTATTTTAAGTACCTACATCAAGATCAGATCTATAATAGGGTTAAATAAGGAATACTGCTCTCTGAGTCAGAACGGGGGCACAACACAAAATGTATAAGAGCTTGCTGCAGTGTAACTTCAGATGAATATAGCACACATAGGGTTAAATGAGGAATACTGCGCTCTGAATCATAACAGAGAAACCATTAACATTAATTCCTCACATTAACTGACTCTATTTACCAACTAAGCTATTGTCTGAATGGAATAACTGAACAGGGGTTCTTACTTCTTATCTAAGTGAGACCAGCTGTCTGTAAGTAAGCCCTGTGTCACGGGAGACTCCTGTGGCGGGTAGCATCTCGGTGGCCGGAACAGCACGAGCGTAGTAGGGGTCACAAGCAGGGGTCCAAGGCAGGCGGCAGACAGCGCACCAGTGGACAAGGAAGCTATGGCTAGGCAGGAGGTCTAGGCGATCCTGACATTACTCCCCCCTCTCAAGAGCGTTCTCCGGACAATCCTCCAGGCTTTTCCCGGGGGCCTTGATGAAAAGTGGACTCAAGGTGACCCACCTCTGGTGGTTTGTCAGCGGGCAGAGAGTACTCCACAGGTACAGACTGAAAAAGTCCATCAGAAAGCCGACAGAGGAATTCAATTCTCTCTCGGAACAGTTGAATGTCAGGATGCATCAACCCAAACGCCAGAGAATCTGTGAGCAGTAAGCTTGACTTTGCATGGGCAAGGAAGCTATGGCTAGGCAGGAGGTCTAGGCGACCCTGACACCCTGCTAATTACCATCACTTTCACTTACCTGCTCTTCTGAATGTGGTTAACATCTTCATTTTTGGACTCTGCTACTATGGAATCATATGAAATATATATTATGTATTTATAATAATAATATATTATGTATTTATAATAATATATTATATATTCTATATATATATATATATATATATATATTTATATATATAATTTTTTATATATAATTATATATAATTATATATATATAAAATATATTATTATAAAAATATAATATATATTTCATATAATTCCGTAGTGGCAGAGTCCAAAAATATATATAATATATAATTATAATATTTAATAATATATTATTGCCCTGCTGTGCTAACCAAAAATACCACAATAAGCAGCACTCGCATCCATTAACTGTTAATCGACGAGAAAACCATTTAGTTAATATTATTGATGACTGTTTACCAACTGAATATTGGACTCTGGTACCTAGTAACTAGCCAGGGTCATTTGTTGGACATTTTTCCTGTTTCATTGTACTGCAGCGCGGCAACGTAATAGAGCCTTTCACCTATTAACTGATGAGCACTTATTTAGCTAATTTTATCGGTGTCTGTCCACCAATTGAAGATTGGACTCTTGTACCCGATAACCAAATCAGGCACATCTGCAGGTTAATATCCCTGCTTCATCTGATCGGCAATACTACTTACATAACAGAGCTTTTTACCAATCTAAGGTAAAGAAGCTGGTCACCACTGTCTGATCACCGCCATGTTTCTGTAGATCTGATCTTGATCTAGGTTATTACTAGTTATACTTGGAGCTTTACAGAGACATTTTGCAGGCACAGGTCCCTGCCCCGTGGAGCTTACAATCTATGTTTTTGGTGCCTGAGGCACAGGGAGATACTGTAAAGTGACTTGCCCAAGGTCTCAAGGAGCCAACACAGGGAATTGAACCAGATTGAAACAAAATAGCCACAGGTGTTTACAGCCTCACATTATTTCATTGGATATACTGTACATATCCAAGCATAAAGGAAAGTCCCTACAATTAATATCTCTGTTTCAAAGTGAAATTTATTTGTTTTTTACTTTGTTTTTATTTTGTTGTGTTCCAACCCTTTTTTTCTACTCCATTATCTATTAAAGGTTATTTTTTAAACGCTCTATTCTACATATGGCACTTACCTCCACCTCCTCTCCCTGTAGTCATGAACATCTTTTTAGTCATCACCACCACCAAATATATACACATATATTATGTTTTAAATACTATTCAGTCAATAGTGGTTGTGCACACAGTATGGGCCTTTTCACTCCTCCTCTGGGGTTTCCCTTTTCTATATTCACACTACTCCCCTTAGTGCACCCACTAGACACTACTTGGTGAATATACATAATGACACATTTTTATTGTGGCTTCCTATAGACTGAGCGATGGATATCTGTGTGTTTCTCGGTATTACATATAAAAGCTTGTAATGTATCCAGTAAGTAAGGCGATGCGCTTTTACACACTATCAAATCAAATAAGCTTTATTGGCATGATGAAAGAACATTTCAGTATTGCCAAAGCATCAATAATAGGGGGTAGGGTTAAGGTGACCAGACGCCCCGTTTTTGCCGGGACAGTCCCGGTTTTTCGAGTGCTGTCCCGGTTTCCTGTCTGTCCCGGAAATGTCCCGGTTTTTCCTCCATGTGTTCCCGCTTTTTTTTTAGAGTCGCCGGCGGTGCGCGAGTAAGCTGCGGTGCGCGAGTCTGCGGCGGCACGGAGGAGGAGAATGCAGCAGCCCGGCTGGTGAGTATTTTTTTTTTTTAATGCCAGGGGTTGGGCTTCTGTAGAAACATGCTGATTGGAGGATGCGGCCCGGCATTGTCAAAAGTCCTGCCCCCCGGCATTTTCCTACCTTGGCCAATCCCCTGCGTCCCGGCATTAAGCCCCGCCCCGGCATCATCCTTCACCAAGGCCCGGCATGTCACGGAATGGAAGGAAGGGTGCCATGGGGGGGCAGGACCAGGGTGCCTTGGGGTGGGGGGCAGGGCCAGGGTGCCTGGGGGGGGCAGGGCCAGGGTGCCTGGGGGGGGCAGGGCCAGGGTGCCCTGGGGGGGCAGGGCCTGGGTGCCTTGGGGAGGGGGGGCAGGGCCAGGGTCAAGGGGGGAAGTATTACTAACTGAGACAGTAGCAAACTTGCAGAGGAGCACATGGTCACCACTCAATAACGGTGCAGGAGATTGGATGTTTCCTGCAGGGGGAGGCAATTTGATGATGAAGCTGCAGCAGGACCGCAGGGGATTGGACGATGCCGGAGGGGAGGCGCAGTGAAATGATGTCAGTGATGTCAGTGTCTTGACATTGACTGCCACGGGGAGGACAGGAGAGGAGCAAGTGTCAGAGCTGTTGTACATTTTGTTTGGTTTGGTTTGGCTGACTGTCTCTAAATCCACCTCCTAGGAGCAGAGGCTTCAGAGCAGAGCTAATAATTACTGTAAGTAGTAGCTACATATATTTTTTAATATCAATACAACCCTATTTGTTATTTCCCCTATTTATTTTGCAAATTGTAATACACAAGCCACAAGGTCAGGTCAGAATGTTCAATTTAAAAAAAAGTCTTAATTGTAATTAATGCCTTCATTTTTTAATTAATGTCAATTAATTATTTATTTCATTTTAATTAATGTCAATTATTTAATTTTAATGGTCATTTTTTATTAATTGAAATGCTTTAATTTTAATGTCTTCATTATTTAAGTAATTTTAATTAATGTATTAATTTTTTTTATTAACTACAGTAGAGATTAGAAAGTAGATTTCAGGCTGCGAAGTGGTATGTTTTATTCATTTCTGATACTGAAATCCCTTTTTACTTAATAGAATTTATGTTGAAGTTAAACTGTAAAAAAGGCATCCTTTATGATTTTTTTTCTTATGCTGCTGTCTAGATATATAAATGTATTGCATTAAAATGCTGATTTCCACTTAATCTTTTTGCACCCTTTTTCTTGCAGCGCGGGCACTCACAACGGACGTTGTGGTGTCTGCCACGAGGCAGACTTTTTACAGACTACCAGTCCACACAGACCTCAGGTAAGTCCAGAAAATAATAATTAAAAAAAAGTTGGTTTTCCTTTTTTTATTAAACTGTTTTACAAAACATACATCTGCACACATGCACGGTCACTCTCTGTCGGTCACTCAGTCACTGTCACTCAGTCACAGTCAGTCACTCAGTCAGTCAGTCACTCAGTCACAGTCAGTCACTGTCAGTCACTGTCAGTCACAGTCAGTCACAGTCAGTCACTCAGTCACAGTCAGTCACTCAGTCACAGTCAGTCACTCAGTCACAGTCAGTCACTCAGTCAGTCACTCAGTCACTCAGTCAGTCACTCAGTCAGTCACTCAGTCAGTCACTCAGTCACTCAGTCAGTCACTCAGTCACAGTCAGTCACTCAGTCAGTCACTCAGCCACAGTCAGTCACTCAGTCACAGTCAGTCCCTCAGTCAAGTCAGTCACTCAGTCACAGTCAGTCACTTAGTCACAGTCAGTCAGTCACTCAGTCACAGTCAGTCACTCAGTCAAGTCAGTCACTCAGTCACAGTCAGTCACTCAGTCACAGTCAGTCAGTCAGTCAGTCAGTCACAGTCAGTCACTCAGTCACAGTAAGTCACTCAGTCACAGTCAGTCACTCAGTCACAGTCAGTCACTCAGTCACAGTCAGTCACAGTCAGTCACAGTCCGGCTCTCTCTCTCTCTGGCTCTCTCTCTCTCGGTCTCTCTGTGGCTCTCTCTCTCTCTGTCTCTCTCTCTCTCTCTCTCTCTCT
>WSYH01008935.1:0-27475 GCA_036426205.1 Ascaphus truei | reverse complement strand
GAACCTGCATGGAGTTTGATTGTGACAAATCTAATACAGAGTGCTTTTCCTGGTATTATACAGGTTAATAAGAGCTTCAATCAGACTTACAACTATGCAACTAATTTTGACAGATTTATTATAAATCATTCTTCCTGGTAATGTACAGATTATTAAGAATTTAAGTTAGTGTTAGGACCCTTGAGACGTGGTCTGCCTTGGAGGGGCTCAAGGGCTTACAACACTTTGGCCAAAGAGTTAAACTAAAAGACCATTTTATTAAAAGATATCTATACATATATATTTAGGCACTGTACCGTGTTTCTGTGTCATTGGATGTAGCACTGAGCTCTGTCTGTGTTTCATGTTCTGTCTCTGGTTTTAAATACATATGGAATGGGGCAAAACTACCATCCCTGGGGAAGGGACTGGAGGATCCTATTCTTTCCGACCATCCAGTCATATTATCAACAAAAGGGTCAACATAGTAATCAGCAGTGCAACTCGACACATATTCTTTTGGGGTCTCCGTGTCGAGGTTGTACTTTCGGTTAACGATAAGCGTTACCATTGGTTTTGGTTTTTCAGTATTGTCAGTAGTGTTAGGACTATTATCCTTGACACTTTTGCCTTTTTTATTTTTAAATTTCTTTGGTTCCCTTGGGCCACGTTTGCTGTTGGCAGTCCCCATAGTGCACAAAATACAATTATTTTATCACTGTAACATAAACTATATAAGAAAGCAAGCACAGCACAGTAAAATATATATGAGCAAAGAAGCAAAGACAGCGTAATTATGCACTCTATAGATATACCCCTCTTTTTTTTTTTTTTTTTTTACTTTTCCACAGTCACCTTAGAGTATTCCAGATATACAATTATATCTTATTCCTTGGTTCCAGTCGGGGATTATAATCCCGACTAACTATATGAGTTCACAACCCATATGTTTATGACATAATTTTCCAGTAAGGGGGTATGACTATAATAGGGTTTCTGGATAAGGAGTCACCGGGGGATAATACAGATAGATAGTATCTTGTACTTACCCCGATGGCGCCTTATCCCACGTCTGACACCAAATGTAATATTATTCTCAGAAGCTGAAATTATAAGTTTAGCAGTGTCGTTTGTCGGAGTGCCTGCATTAGCCACATATTCAGCAAAACAAGTACGGAAACTAGCATGTGCTGTAGCAAAGGGTTAAATCACACCTCTCAAGCTCTAGAAGAATTAATGTTAGATTTGCAAAGTACACGTGAAGCTGTTTTACAAAACCGTGCAGCAATTGATTATCTTCTGCTTAAAAATGAACATGGTTGACTGGCCCCGCTGGCCCCACTGTTTGCTCTCCCTCCTGTTGGTTCTTCTCTGAGGCGAATCTGCTGAAGCGGTGCATAATTCCTATACTGGCTCTGGCGTCTTTGCCAGCCTCGTGGAAGCAGGAGCTCATGCTTTTCCTCTCATAGTAGGAGCAGTTCTGAGTGCCCAACGCTGAAGGTATGCAGAGTGCAGCTTATCTCTGCATGGATACAGCTTGCCAAGAAAGACAGACACCAATTCAGCTAAGCAGATAAGTCTGGAGTATTTGTGCCACAGATGAGAGGGGACACTCTCCGATTTGTCCACTGCCTACTACCACTTCCTTTCTGGTAAGTGGGCCTTCCAGCTATAGCAGTGGAGTCATTTGTGAGACCATTTTCATTGGGAGACCATTGTTCATATTAGTTTTAGTGTTGTTGTTTTAAATAAATGTGTTTAATATTTTTGAAGTACATCAGTTGTGCGTTTTAGATTCCGGCTTGTTATAGGTTAATTTATGTACAGTATGTTTGTGTTTTGTTTTTTGTTTATTGTTATCATAGTTGAGTCATGATCCCACTGCCAGTCCGGGTTGTATACTCTTTATATTTATTCATAATATTTTATTTTGCATTTTGTACCTATGCGTGATACATTTTAGGCGCCAGAGATATATCCTCTTTCACTTCTGGTACTCTCAAGCTATCTTCTGGCACTCAAAGGGTATCTTCTGATGCTCCTATTGTGGAATAACTGTAACGTGCGCTCACCACAAACTGGACTAGACCGCGGGGCTGAGGTGGGGATGTATATAACCGCCGCCCTACAACCACGGGACCAGGTCCAGAGTGCAGAGTCAGTGTCATGTGGCCGGGTCAGGGTAGGAAAGATTGGGTAGGTCGTGGTAATTGAAATGGTCTGGTGTAGGAGAGTGGTCGTTGTCCATAAGCCGTGGTCGAGGAGAGAGCAGGGTCCAAAAAACAAGCCAAAGTCCAGGGGTACAGAAGATACGGGTTCAGGTACAAGCAGGGGTCACAACACAGATCAGGCAAGGCACAGGAACAGGCAAAACCAGGAAGCAGCAAGTACAATACATAAACAACAGTTTATGCTCAGCAACTAGCACAGAAACAGACAGGGTAATAAAGGAGGTAGGAACCAATCAGGGGGCAGCAGGAGAGTGATGTCACGCTTAGGATACCAGCCGATAGGAGGAAGCAAGATTGGCTGCAAGTTAGAGGCAGCTGATACCTTTCTTGAGATTACCTGCCGCACGGCGTGCGCGCGCAGGGGCGGCATGACGTGAGTCGGGCACGTCGCCAGAGGGACCAAGCGCCATGACGCCATGATGGGAAGAACACTCAGTAAGCGCGGTGTTCAGGTGTAGCGTACCCGCAGACCGAGGTCTGCGTGCACCGCAGGTATTGTTGTGTGACGAGTCCGAGAGGTGGGAGGCCTAGTTGCGATTCTGACAATAGCACTGCCCTATGTGTCATAGTTACATTTTTATAGCGCAACTGGCAAACAATTGGTTTATGTGAATGTACTGTACCTTTGACATTGCTACGTCGATAGTGTTCTTGTAAAGTGAACACAAAGGGGAATTGTGAACTCTGAAGACGTTTGAACCATATTTACTGCATGTTACTCCCACACCTGGAAGGATCTTTAAGAGCTGATGAGAGGACTTGTGATATAAATATTATTTCTACTATATTAAATAGATTTGATGAATGAACTGGTAACATGAAATGCCTTGAGGTGAATATTTCTTCTTTGCCAAGTTTTTTTCTCTTCTGGCATAATTTTCAATGTACCTTTCTTTATTCGGGCAAAGTTTTGCAACACACAAATGTTTAGTATGAAGTGCAGTGCAATCTAAATTCTAGACAGCTTAAAATAGCTAAAGGCAGGCACAAAAGAAGCTGGACTTAGACAAAAAGTAAACACCATCAGACAAAATCTAACTACCAAAAAGAAGCCGCTATTAAAAAGCAAGCACCCCCCCTGAAATAAACTATTTAATACACCACTAAAAAATACATCTTACTAAATAAAAATTAAATTGCCCAAACATTTCTAAACAAAGAAGCAAAATACATTTAAAATACATAAAAACAAGCATTTGCAAAAACAACCATTGATTGTTAAACATTAAAAATGTTTTCCTCGGTGCAATTTCTACGAAGTCTCCTATATTGACTATAGGGAACTCCGTCCATCCATTGATGGTGGTGGCAACTGGATCTTAAAATACCTTTTATGGAGGTTTTTATTGATTTTTTTATTTTTAGCTTTATATGTGTGTGTGTGTGTGTGTGTGTGTGTGTGTGTGTCCTACCTGCATGTGTTCTGTCCTGGAACAGGATTACACATTTTCTGTCTCCCTTTGCAGTTTTGATTATTCCTGTCTCCCTTGTTTGGCTGCCTGTAATTCTCCTGTTCCAGCAGCTAGCTGCATGTGTAAAGGCAACATTATTGCCATATATGTCCCTTACACAGCCTTAGTTGGTTGCCCTGGCAACCTTCCAATCTCCTTAGCTAGAAAGGTGGTTTAGTCCAGCTTGCTCCCCTGCCTTTATAGCAGTTACTTTGGTCCTTAGACCCTTCCTGCCAGCCACAGGAACATGTGCTTTTAGATCTAACTAGCTGGCTTAGTGAGTACATGCTTCCTCCATTACACCCCTGCAAGGCCATCCTTTTTTACCGTCCCCCCATAACAGAGCACCTTCACATAGAGAAGCACTCTCTCACCACACATTACCATCTGCAAGTACCCTTTATATTTGTTTTTGACTCCCCCATTAAAGTTGAAGAAAATAAAAGGACTCTGTGTGCTCTCAAAAGGGGATGAGTTAAACCACTGGACTCACATCCCACATGTGATCCTGGTTCCAGAAGATGTTCTGTGTGTTTCCTTCTTGCCTGTGTGTGTGTCCTACCTGCATATGTTCTGTGTGTTTCCTGCCTGCCTGTGTGTGTGTCCTACCTACATGTGTTCTGTGTGTCGCCTGCATGTGTTCTGTGTGTCTCCTGACTGCCTGTGTCTGTGTCCTGTTTTGTTTGCCTGCCTGTGTCTGTGTCCTACCTTCCTGTGTTTTTTGCCTGCCTGTCTGTGTCCTGCCTCATGGTGCTGTTTTTTGCATTTGTATTGGTCATGATTTTTTTGCCGCCTGGGGCTTTTGATCAATAGGTGCAAAGGGCTGGCTTTGCATAATCTAGTTGTGATTTACTTTGACTACTTACTGTCACAAGTAGGTTTATGCATTTTCATTTCAGACCACAAAAATCCATTTCAATTAGATTAGTCAGTCTAGAATGTAAATAAATAGTCAGGTTAATTGTGGAAATAAATTCCATGGTATTTGTTGGTTGCATTTAATACTCAAATAGATTCAGTAACAGCTGGTTTCTATAAGATCTGCAACAGAGAGAACTGACAAGTATTCAGGTTTTACAATTGGAAAGGGAAGGGGTGAATTACATAGATGAGTTTCACTTCCCTTTTTACTATGCTTTTGATTTTTATGTCTGCAAAGAAAATAATCACTTTAGGGTACGTGTGATGTTGAAAGATGTTGTACATTATAATTGAATTAAGCTGGGCAACTTCTTGTGAACTTACAAATGTTCCTTCTGACATTGTTTTGATTTTCATTTGTGCTACCCACGGACTACTCTTTTAACATTGTCAGATAGGACTAAAAATGTTGAAACTAGTTCCACAACATTAATGGGAAGAAACTCTCTTTTTCTTTTTTTTCTTTTTTGCCAAACAACAGAACACATCGTGTCTGTTTTCTGTTACTAAAAAAGGTGGTCACATTTGTGTAGAATTGTTTATTCAATTTTTTTTTAGTGAACTGAGCTTCTATTTGGCAAATCAGTTTGTTTAAATTACATTGTTTTAAATTTCCTCCCAGTAATCTATAGTTTTAATTTCAGATAAACTAGTAATTGTGAATCTTAATGGAGTGAAAGCACAAGTCTATCCTTCATGTGACCCAACACCAGTTGCCGTATCGGGTCATTAGATTAATAACAATAATAATTTGCATTTAAATTGATTTTCTATGGAAATAATGCTTGCACATTTTGTACTGACTTTATATCACACATTGATATGGGGTCTCTATGTAGATCATATAACTATGTAAGAAACACTGAATATAGCAGGGCTATTGTTATTACTATTATCTGTTTATTGCAGGGTTTTTTAAGGGAAATTCTGTCGCAGATGGTCAATGTTGAATAATAAATTTTGTAAATAAATTAAAATTATTTTGTATCTGGCCTCTTTCCTTGCTCCGATTAGTGAAACCTCAACTTTAAGAACATGCTTGATATTGTTCTTATAGAGCAGGGGTGGGCCACCTATTTTTCAATCTAGCCACAGGTGTGGCGAATTAGAAGTGAAAATAACCACACCATGTAAAAATTGAGGTATTATGTTGCGCATGCGAAAATGTAAAACACACACACACTAAACAAGTTTATTCAAAACATGAACACTTTGACTACTCAGTTACAACAGCGCTTGCCGGGGGCGTACTCGCACTTGCCGGAGGGGTGGGGGACGACTTGCGCTTGCCGGGGGGGGGGGGGGCGCGCGGTTGGGGGGGGGGGGGGGGGACTTGCGCTTGGCGGGGGGGACTTGCGCTTGCCGCCACGCTTCCCATTACAATGGGAAACAACTAAGAGGCCTCACATTATAGTTTATCTTCCAAGCATCATAAAGTAGAGCAACGGAAAATGTTGCAAACTGTGCTATATTTACCTTGAAAAAGTTTTCTCTATATGCTGATTTGAGCTGTATTGTAACCCACTTTTTCACTGAGTATAGAACAAAGCTATAAATATTAGATAACCTGATTAATACAGTATGGTATATATATGCAGGAGAGAGAAGCAATACAATGAGGGCATTTCTAAATGGTAGTAAATGAGGAGATGCCTTATAATTTTATTTATAAAATGTTTTACCAGGAAGTAATACATTGAGAGTTACCTCTCGTTTTCAAGTATGTCCTGGGCATAGAGTTATAATAACACATGGTTGACAAATAATACATGGTTACTGGTAGGGACAGTAGAAAAGGCCAGAGGCCAAATGTGTTATACCATCCATTTTGTCTGCACTGGCTAGCTAAAATCATGTAGTCAGCTTTTTGCTGAAATTCATTTTCTCATTTAGTCAGCTTTTTGCTGTTTTAATCAGTAGTAGGAGACTAGTTCTCTGGGAGGCAGAATCACCCCACATAGCTGCCATGGAAAACATGGTTGTAGATAACGTAGGCAGTGAGAAAGTTATGTATTTCAGCCAGTGCCTGTCCTGGGAGATGTATGCCCCAAAGATCACCCCACTAACATGTCTTGCCCCTAAATCACGCCTCTAACCTAAGTTACGCCTAAGTTACGCCTCTAACCAATGTTTTCTTTGTTCTGTATAAATATCTTTACCTTATGCTTAATAAACGAGACGGAAGGATTGAAACGCTGCCTGTGTGTTTGTTCTTTCGTTTCCCGGTCCCGTACGTTCTACCAGATCGGAGATCAACAGTGCCAGGGCGTGGTTCCAAAGCTTCCCGGGAAGTCTGCAGGGTGCAGTGCTGAGTGTTTGTGTCCAGTCACAAAGGCCTCCAGCCCTTTTTGCAATTGGCAGGGCAGGTTCTTACAGTTACAAATACAGTTACATTAGTGAACAGGGTATACATTATATATGTAACGGGTATTCCCTGTGAATACAGACGCTACTACCTGCTGTGTAACCTGTGTGGCTCTCAGGAGCCTAAGCCTCCGCTTGGGGAGCCTGGGGTACATACATATAATACGATCTCGTGGTGCAACGCCTCCACCTGGGAGGGATCCCAACGGAGTGGGAGGAGGCCCTCACAGGAAACAGTCACATTAAGCAAACAGTTGTAAAACAGAACTGGCTTTACTGCATAGCATGTACTTATTCATAAATCAACAGGTGTCCCTCTCTAGAGGAGACACTGACTACTGCGTCTCGCAGGACGTTCCCACCTACACCGGGTGATCCCACCCCGTGTCCAATAACCCCACACAATATGTTCCACACCCTTAAAGGGAGAGGATATGTGTGACTGCGCAGCCACTAGTCCCGTAATAATAATATATGTAGGATCGTTGGTGCACTTGTTGATGGTTACCTGCCGAGCACTCCAGTGCCCGGGCCTGCCAAGGAGCTTCACAAAGGATCCGAAGGCTGACGAATCCAGGAACTACCGTCCGGGGTGATCCCACCCGGATGGCTACTGCAGCGGTAGCGGAGGTCTGAGCCCAAACCTCTGGATGGACGCGCAGCGTCCACTGTGTCCTTAACTGACTCTGTGTAGTAAGGGGCAGGGTCCCTAACCTGGGGCCTGTCCCTACAACACTCAACTACTGGTGACTCAGGGCTATCTGGGGCCTAGGGGGCTGCTGGCCTAGTGCAGGGAGTCACTGACTCCTGCACCCTACCTCCTTCCCCTAGCTGCTCCTGGCGCCGACTCACTAGCGTGCTCCAAGCCCGCGAAATGTATCCATTCTCCCCTGCAGGGAGATGCTGTAGCCCTATTGGCTCCCTGGGGTAACATGGGGCGGTCCTGGGGCTCATGGGAGATGTAGTCCCTACTGTGAGCCCTCCCCTGATTGGCTGCCTCTCGTGCGCTGTCACTGCGCATGCGCAATGTCCCTGGCTGGCCACCGCACCAGTTCTCATCTGCCCCTCACTCCTGCAAGCGCCAACGGGTCCGCCATTGGCTCGGCGGCACCCGCGATCGCCAGCCAGGTGAGGGAGGGGCGACAGGCAGAGGGGGACCTGGCTACATATACAAGACATAGCATGCACAGTTAGAGATAATATATATTATAGGCATATGTAACAGTTACAGACCAGATTAAAATGTGAGATAGCCTTAGTTTGAAAGAACTTAAACTGGTGGCGGCTGTGAGAGTCTCTGGTAGGTTGTTCCCATTTTGGGGTGCACGGTAAGAGGAGAAGCACTTTGTTGAGCCTTGGGACCATGAACAGTCTATAATAGCTGAGAGAGGGGATGAGAGGAGCGTGTGTGTGTGTGAGAGAGAGAGGAGCGTGGTGGGGGGGGTGTGAGAGAGAACTAGTTGCTAACATTTCTGAATCGCGTGCGCATGCGTATAAAATGGAAATATAACTGTATGCTCATTTGCATGTCTTATGCAGGTCTGCAACCCCACCTTTCACCATTATCACCCAGCCCACAGCACTTCCACTGCAGCAAGGGATTCTGGGAAATTACATGCAAATGAGCGCTGTGTGCTCGGTGATAACGGTGAAAGGCGGGGTTGCAGACCTGCCTAAGACATGCAAATGAGCATACAGTTATATTTCCATTTGCTATATGCTTTGCTGTGGAGGGTTTTTGTCACTTTTTTTACTCACCATAACTTAACTGTATGGTAAACCCCATCCTCATTGCTTCAGCTTTGCATAGCCAGTAACCAACCTCACACTGATGAGACCCATTAAGGTTGAAACAGCTGTCTGTGGGTGGGTTTACTGGCTATGCATCTTAAAGCTGTGACCATGCAGCAAGCTTAAGCCTATAGGGAACCATGTTTAAAATGGTTTTGAAGCAAAAAGTGGCACTGTGTGCTCATTTGCATGTCATTTCCCAGAATCCCTTGCTGCAGTGGAAGTGCTGTGTGTTTGGTGATAATGGTGAAAGGCGGGGTTACAGACCTGCCTAAGACATGCAAATGAGCATACAGTTATATTTCCATTTGCTATATGCTTTGCTGTGGAGGGTTTTTGGTCACTTTTTTACTCACCATAACTTAACTAAGTATTAGATATACACCACACACACACACACACACACACACACACACACACACACACACACACACACACACACACACACACACACACACAGATATAGTGTGTGTGTATATATATATATGTGTGTATGTATCTATAGCTATATCTATATCTATATACTTAGTTAAGTTATGGTGAGTAAAAAAAGTGACAAAAACCCTCCACAGCAAAGCATATAGCAAATGGAAATATAACTGTATGCTCATTTGCATGTCTTAGGCAGGTCTGTAACCCCGCCTTTCACCATTATCACCAAACACACAGCACTTCCACTGCAGCAAGGGATTCTGGGAAATGACATGCAAATGAGCACTATATATTATATATATATATAATCAAAAAATAAATAGATGATACCGTTCTGTGGCTAACGAAATGCTTTTATTTGTGCGAGCTTTCGAGATACACTGATCTCTTCTTCCGGCGATGTTACAATGAATGAAGCAAGGATTACTTAAAAACAGTGTCTCTTGGAATGTTATCTGTGCTGGTCCTTCCCCCGTGTGGATGAGATTTATGGCTGGAGGTGTCAAAGGGTAACTGAAAGCAAGTGAAGAAAGAGTGTGTATGTGTATCAGTGTGAATAAAAATGAATGGAGAGCCCACAGTATAAACTGTGCTCTACACAAGGTGTGTGTGGAGTGAGAGGGGATATAAATGGTGTGGGTGGGTGTGGAAATGTGAGAGTTTGTAGCACAACTAAAAGTGTGTGTGGATACTATGTGGTCCCTATTGGTGTATAGGGATGGAAAAATTAGGAGTATTAGTATGTGTGAGAGACAGCTGTGTGTGCATACATATAGCACAGTATGTACATACATGGCCTTTAGCGCTCATGGGAAGAGAGTTCGCTAGTGTCAGTAATGACTCATAAAATTTCGATCTCTGTTTAAACATTCCAAGAGACAATGTTTTTAAGTAATCCTTGCTTCATTCATTGTAACATCGCCGGAAGAAGAGATCAGTGTATCTCGAAAGCTCGCACAAATAAAAGCATTTCGTTAGCCACAGAACGGTATCATCTATTTATTTTTTGATTATTGAAGCTCGGACTAACCCGGGACTGACGACCGCGACAGACGTATATGAGAGAGAGAGATATGAGAGATATATAGATGAAGATACTACATAAAAGTTACACATATACATATATTCTCCTGACGAAGTCGCCGCAGTGTGACAAAACGCGTAGAGCTGTGACGTCATCGCGTTTGTGTTGGTGTATTTGGAGTCCCTGGCTTCCCTGCGCTCCGGCTAGCGGTAATTTCAAGTGTTAGCAATCATTGTATGAGGGAGCAAAGGACGTGCAGGCATTGGATGCCTTTATATCTTGCTGCCAATTCATGGTGAACCTGGGCTGTTTACATACACTCTGCAAACCTGGGACTCACCATACCACCGCAGATGACCACAATAGAGATATCTCTCCCACGAATGGTTCTGTTTGAAATCCTGTAAGTGCACATTCTTATGGGTTGCTGATTTTTTAAATAAATGTACCTTATTTTTTACTCAGTTACGTGCTATGGAGCTTGCGCTTTTGTTTGTTTTTTGTTCACACACATATATATATATATACATACACGTACATATATATATATATATATATATATATATACACACATATATACATACATACATACATACATACATACAAAGGGGTGACAAGGGGGCCACGGAGTAAGACAAGAAAGGAGGAAGCAAGGGGCTGCGAGGCAAAAAAAAAATTGACAGCTTGACAAGATGCATCACACCAATCAGGAGGAGGTTTTTTATGAAGCTTGAGCAGGAGAAATAAAACAGCACCACGTGTGCTGCTTGGGCCAATAGCCAGTGGGCAATTTTGGGTTGCCCCTGGCGACCGAGCGACTGGCTTTGACGACCACTGTATATGTGTGTAGGTGTGTGTGTGAGTGTATATATATATATATATATATCATAGTTACCAGTCCGTAAACTAATGAAGGAGACAGCATACAGCAAGGGGTAGTCAAAAAAAGATGTTTTCAAAACACACTGTTACACGAATGCCAACGTTTCGGTCCCACAGGGAGACCTTCCTCAGGGCTTAGAAGGTGCCTTGTGTTGTCACTAAATAAAGATACTTTGTAGTATGCAAACCCGGGTACTCCAAAGGACCGCCCACCAGCTCAGTGTGCATGCGCAGTACTCCCGGCTCGGCGGGCATGTGCACCAGCTCGGGAGCTTGGGAGCAGCAACAACCCCAACGGAGACTACGAAGACCACAAACATAGACACACACAGGCAGAAACAGACACACACACACACACACACACACACACACACACACACACACACACACACACACACACACACACACACACTAGGAATTCACAGTTACTATAAATATAGAAGTGCAAATAGCTGAGCACGCGTGTTCTAAGGCTACGGCCCCAGTGAGCGCACTCCATCCAAGCGAACTGAAGGACTTCAGATCTGTGGCAACGAGGCGCGGCCATGATGTCATGCGACTGGTTCACCCTCATTGACTGAACCGCCGCCGTGACGTCGCCATCGCGCCAAAAGTCAAATATCTTGACTTTCCAAAATCTGGTCGCACCACTCGCGCTTGGTCATGTGCGCGCACACACGGACTGCAGCCGACCCTGGTTCGTGCCGCGCATGCAGGGAACGAGACCATGACAAACTTCTTTGCGTTTTGTCACTGAAATTGTGTTTTGATTTTTAATTAAAAACATCACCATCACAAATACAATTTCTGTGACAAAATAGTGACAAAAGACAAAGAAGTTCACTTAAAATGCGCTTGCTCGGCACACACCCTTTTTTTCTCCCCTTTGTTCCCCCAATCCACTCTTTATGCCTGTTTTAATAAATTTTAATGTAATAAGCTTCCTTGGGTTTCTATAGCAACCATTTGCAAAGGCACAGCACTTATGCTGTGATAATGATAAGGTACAGGAGCGTGTTTAAGTCTGGGTAAGTAAGTGTGTCTGGGTACATACTGTAAGTGTGTGTACAGTATGTGTGGGGGAGTGGGTGTGGATAAGTAACTGTAATTAAATGGGTGGCTGGGTAAGTGTGTGGCTGGTTGTGTGTGGGTAAGGCCTCGTCCACAGTGATTGTGAACGCGCGCATGGTGCGAACAAGAGATGGCCCTCTATGGTGCCGGCCATGGTCCGCGTTCATGATCAAGCGCCATGGCGCGACCACATTTTCAAAAGACAAGCAATTTGTCTTCGGGCGCAGCGGCTGAGCGATGGCCATGTCATGGTGGCAGTTCAGCCAATTAGGGTGAACCAGCCGCATGACATCATGGCCACACCCCCTCCGCGAGCAATCTGAGGTTCACAGATCGCTCAGGCGAAGGGCACATGTGCCACCATGCGCTCTCACTGTGGCCTTAGCCTGTGTGTGTGTGTGTAAGCCAGTGATTCCCAACCAGGGCTCCTTGAAGCAGTCTCAGGGGTTCCTCCTACGGACCACAGACACCCCCCCCCCCCCTGGGGGTGGGGTTTTTTGGTATGTATTTTGTACGGTGGATAGAGTGAGAGTGGGGTAATTGACGGAAGGTAGGGGCGAATGAGAGAAGGGAGGCGGGAGGGAGAAAGGAAAAGAGGGAGTAAGGCTGCATCCATAGAAGGACAAGCAGAGCTGAGCCGCGCGGACGCTCCGCGCTGAGTCCCGGCATCCTCAATGAGGATGTCTTGAGAGGGGGCTCACCCGAGCGTCCGCAGGCGTGCTCAGGAGTTTAATTTTTCAGCCGACAGCCAAAGCTGTTTTTCAGCGCGCTGTCGGCTGAAAACATCCAATCAGTGTGAAGCAGCGTCAACGTCACAGCGCCGTAATGTCGGCACCGTGACGTTGACGTTGGTGCGTCGCGGGCTATTGGCCCAGTGACGTCACTGACCCGCCTCCCCATCGCGGACGCTGGCTCGCCTGCATGTGCATGAAATCGCTCATGCTTGATCAGGTGAGCATCAGTGTCCGCGCGGCTCAGCGCTGCTTCACCTTCTATGGACGCAGCCTAAGAGTTAAATACATGCAAGGCGGGAGGGGAGGAATACATGCAAGGCGGGAGGGGGTAAATACATGCAAGGCGAGAGGGGAGGAAAGTCAGTGAGACGGATGGGAGAGAAATACATGGGTAGATTGTTGGAAATAGAGGTGGCTCATGAGGTGTGAAATTTTGTGACTAACCCCTGTCGAACCTATTATGTGTCAACCAGATAGTGGTTCCCCGAGATTTTTTTAAAATACTTCAAGGGTTCCTCCAAACAAAAAAGGTTGGAAATCACTGGTGTAAGCAATAGGGTTGCTAAGCAGCTTATCCAAAAATACTGTACACAATGCTCGAAGGTGTGACACGTTCAAGGGAGACACACACCTCTATGCTTTATGCTCCATGCTGTTTCCTCCTCTCCTTAGCCCCACAGGCTCCTGACACCTCCTCCTGATTACCCAGAAGCAGCCAATCAGGATGGAAGAAGCTGCCCAGCCCCCTAGCAACAGCCCTGCTCAGTGAAATCCTGCGGCCCCCCAAGCCGGTCAGCTCACCATGTCCAGAGAGGTAATACAGGACGAACACATGTCCAGTATTACCTCCCATTTTTTACTGCACATGTAACGGGTTTTCTCCCACCCAATCTCACATAGGGTGTCCTAGGAGAACTTGCTCTCTGGTTACAGGAGTATTGTTGGTGCATACCTGATGGTAACAGGGGGCCCTGAGTCTTCCGCGATGTCATGGGGAATAACAGGACAGGCTTCTGGGGCTGTGCCCGAATTCTTCTTAATGGTGCAGCGCCTCCATCTTGTGCAGCCCCCAGTTGTGTGGGGTGGAGTATCTGCAAAAGAGCTATCTCCCTCTCCTCCCAATATATTCCACTCTCAGGCAGGAGATAAAACAAAGGGGTTCTTTATTGTCCTTGATAACAGCAGTCTATGTTAGAGCACAGAGCACTCTCAGAGATGTTCCCCACCAGGATGTTCCTAGACACACTCCCTGGCAGATATAGGAGCTGTCCCTTTCTCTTCCCTTACTCCTTTGTGGAGCAAGAGAATGTCTCTCCCCTAAGGGAGGTCCTTTGGCTTACCAGAGCCCTGGCAGCTTAATTAGAACCAACCATCCTCTTTCAAAGCTGGAGAGGAACACTAAAACAGGAAATGGTAATTCCTTTAGTACAGATCCAGTAGTCCCACCCCTGTGCCCTTGACTGACACCAGGCATGAGCACTACCTTCTCTGACCAACTGAATCACAGTGGTTGGGGCAAACCCATTTTAACTCCTGGCAAACCTACCCTTACCAGGGATTATTGAACAGGAGGACAAAATAATAGCCCAAACCTACCAGGGCTACACAGTGTCCAAATACAGGTAAGTCCGGTTCAATACTGGACACCTGGCAACTCTTGCACTAAGCAAGTGTGTGTGGCTGGTTAAGTGTCTGGAGGAAAAAAGGTGGTGCAAAAAGCGCTTAATTTAAATAAACAGAATTTGTGAAGTGTAGTGATTGGTTAAATAAAAAACACAAAGAAACCTCATACATATAAGGCAAGGCTGCCTGACAACAAATCTGACCGAACAAGGTCAAAGCACAATACAAATACCAAATATGAACCGGCGCCTTAGGGTAAGTCCATACAAATGTTCAATGGGCTTCCAAATAGGGGAATGAACTGGATTAGGGATATCAATCCTGCACCTCCAAGGCGACTCGATGCATCCACGGAGATGCGTCCCGTGATATGTGAAATTTAAACACAAAAGAAAATCACAGTGTAAACTGCAGACACAAATACAAATAACATGCAAACTTACCACATAAAACACAAAAAACAAACCTCTACAGACATACACATAAGCAACAAAAAACAGAAAAAACAACAAAAACATACAAGGCTCAAATAGTTAAGCTAATTTATTAAAAAAAATTAAAAGACTAAAAATTGCTACGATTGGAAATAGCGTGATGCAGCTGGTCCGGTTGGGGAAAAAAACAGAATCCTACTCACAGAATAAACAGAGTAATCAGGCAGATAACACTGAAGCCGGAAGATAGTGGCTTTGTTCTTCGTTTGCAGGGGGACATCTGCAGATGCACTCCGATGCTGTCCACACACTCCTAGAGCCGGTACTCCGGTGCAGGGGGCGGGCGTCGGGGAGAGGAGCTGCTTGCTATAGTAGAGTACCAAGCCTGATACGCTGCCCTCGCTCGTTCCTTCAAATTAGCTTAAATTAGCTTGTGAACCTCTGCAAGTTTCCCCCCAAAAAAAATCCAGCGGCCCCCATGGGTCAGGCAAATAATGCGGTGGGCTAGGGGCTACATGGTCAATTTCAGCCTCCTGCACTTAGTGCAGGACTCTGTGACCCAGGCATGGGAGAAGGAGTGTCTCAGTGAGTAAAGACACTGACTGACACAGAGTTTGAAGCAGGGGAGCCTGGTTCAATTCCCGGTGTCAGCTCCTCGTGACCTTGGGCAAGTCATTTTATCTCCCTGTACCTCAGGCACCAAAAAAAAACATAAATTGTAAGCTCCACGGGGCAGGGACCTGTGCCTGCAAAATGTCTCTGTAAAGCGCTGCGTACAACTAGCAGCGCTATGCAAGAACATGTTATTATTATTATATCCTAACCAGAGTGACCTGGAACCCACAGAACTGTGGCGTACTATAGGGGAAGGTAGAATCAGTAAAAAAAAACAGATGGGTCATGGAGGATGCCTGCGCACTGTAGAACCCTAAACACGGGAGCGCCCCTGTTGGCCGCTGCCATCTCTGATCGCTGATCCCTGATCCCAAACATCGCTGATGTTAAAGCTGCTCTATTTCAATCTGAAACTCATAAGCCCTTTATCCCCTGTACCCAATTTTCCAACTCTATCTGTCCATGAAATGTCGGTGAATTCACTGTATAACAATAACCCTGTTCTTTTACTGTAGCCATGTATTTTTTATAACTCTGTGCCCAGGACATATTTGAAAACGAGAGGTAACTCTCAATGTATTACTTCCTGGTAAAACATTTTATAAATAAATAAATCCCTGACGTGGTTACTTTGGTGGAACATTTGGCAAGGTGTGACAGTGACTGAAACTGAAGAACAGGTGGAGGCAAACCTCAAGACTGTAATGACCCATATGATTGACAGAGGCTGGACTATAAACAGCAACAAGATACGGGGCCCGGACCAGAGGTACAGTTTTGGGTATGATAGGGTTCGGGCCCTCTCGACCGATCCACTCCAAAGCATTGGAATCCATCACTGTGACACGCACACCAAAGACCTATAAAGAAGCGTCGTGTTTTGTGTGCGCCTTGGGCTTTTGGAGGCATTTTCACCTGGGACTGATCTTGCGGCCCATCTACAATGTGACCCACAAAAAGTCACAATTTGTGTGGGGGCAGAATAACAGAGAGTCTTCCAAGCAGCTAAGGAGGCAATACCCCAACATCAAGGTTTGGGCCCTCTGGAGCCAGGAATTTTTTCCAAGTTGAATGTTACCTGCACCGACAATGTGATGTCCTGGGAATTGTATCAGGAAAGAAAAAGGTGCTCAAAAGCGCTCTAACAAAAACCCAGAGCGTAATACATATAATTAAGTGCAAATAAACTCATATAAGGGACAGTGCATAAATAACACAATGTAAGTGACAATCTATGATGATCTATAAGGTGCAAATCAATAAAGGGGCTTAGCAAGCACACTCAACCCTTGGTGGGAGACCGTTTCAGAAGTCTTACAAGTTCAATTCTTTCCAAAAAGGACCAGAGGAGCGACTCTTGCAGCCATGAAAATAGAAAACATTACATAGTACAGCAATGTTTAAATAAGGAATACAGTGATAGTGTAGGGCTCACAAAGGGCTACTCACAGTAAAGCAGCCAAAACTGAGCAGTCATCCAACTTATGGGGTGGATGGTCCCTGTGATAGATGCAGCAACTGCCCGCAGACAATCTCCAAAGAAAGAAAAGACCATATAGTGTAGCATTGTAAATATAATGACAAGGCAAAATAAAAATGGGAGGCTTACACTTAGGTAGGAATAATACAGCGTGGTTGGCAACAGATACCAGGTAAACAGGGGTCGCGATCTCTCCGTGTATCTTGTGGATCTCCACTATCTCTAGCCACTTCCGCACCTCTACCGGGGTTCGAGTCACTTCCGGTGCGTCATGGAACTCCGGCGTTGGTTGGTACATCACTTCCGCCGCGTCGTGGAACTCCGGCGCTGGCTGGTGATGATGCGGTCTCGATCATTTCCTCAGAGCACTGGCTGACAGGACATTCTAAGCGTTTCGTCGTTGACACGACTTCATCAGGAATCCTCGATGAAGTCGTGTCAACGACGAAATGTATAGAGTGTCCTGTCAGCCAGTGCTCTGAGGAAAAGATCGAGACCACATCATCACCAGCCAGTGCCGGGAGTTCCACGACGCGCCGGAAGTGACGTACCAACCAACGCCGGAGTTCCATGACGTGCCGGAAGTGACGCGATCCCCGGTAGAGGTGCGGAAGTGGATAGAGACAGCGGAGATCGCGACCCCTGTGTACCTGGTATCTGTTGCCAACCACGCTGTATTATTCCTACCTAAGTGTAAGCCTCCATTTTTATTTTGCCTTGTCATTATATTTTACAATCTACACTATATGGTCTTTTCTTTCTTTGGAGATAGATGCAGCAACTGCCCGCAGACTATCACAGGGACCATCCACCCCATAAGTTGGATGACTGCTCAGTTTTGGCTGCTTTACTGTGAGTAGCCCTTTGTGAGCCCTACACTATCACTGTATTCCTTATTTAAACATTGCTGTACTATGTAATGTTTTCTATTTTCATGGCTGCAAGAGTCGCTCCTCTGGTCCTTTTTAGAAAGAATTGTATCAGGAAACCAGTAAAGGTAACCAGAAGCAGCAAATGCCAGTGGGATTCTGGTCAAAGCAACTCACAGGGGCCCAACAACGATATAGCCCACTGGAAAAGACGTTGTTTGCGGCCTTCACTGCCCTTCAAGCGGTGGACCGAATCATCGGACAGGACGAAGTTACAGTGAAAACTGACCTACCCATAAGACCGTGGGTACAGGATCAGGGCCTGATGGCCCACAGTCATGTCGCACATCAGGCTACCATGCTGAAATGGAAATGGTACCTACAGGAGGGAGGAGGAATCCAAGCCGGGGAGCGGACAAAGTTAGATCAACAAATGGCCGGCATGCTAACTTATTAAAGTCTGAAAGAGGCACAGGGGATAGTGGTACCTATACTCAACCTCTCCCCTGTATCAGAAGCCATGCTATTCAAGCAGCTGCCAGAAGATGAGAGAAGCAGTGCCTGGTTCAGTGATGGATCCACTGTAGTAACATACCAAGAGCGGCACTGGATAGTCGCAGCCAGAGAAGGATCTGACCTTTGCTCAGAAATTGAGAAAAAGGCAACTGGGACCATAAAACGTGGGGATGTACCAGGTGCTACCCTTAAAGCTCTGCAACAGGTGGTCCTAGCCAATGGGATCTCTGAGGAGACCCAATCAGATCAGAGTATACACTTCACTGGATCCATGGTCCAGGCGTGGGCAAAGGACAGTGGAGTAGAATGGACTATGCATATTCCTTACCAACCACAACCAGCGGGTCTAATTGAATGTAGCAATGGGTTGCTGGTGGGGCAGGTGAAAGCACTCACAGCATCGCACACCCTCAGGGGGTGGGCGACAGGGGAGGTGACGGTACAAACTGACACATATCACTGGCAAATACAGCCGACTGGGACAAAGATAGACCGCTATATTGAGGCAGGCACCATGCTTGGAACAGTCAATATAGTCGTCCCAGCACCCATTGCCATACAGGTAGACTCAGGGTACCCAGAGTTGCATAAGAGAGATTAGGTTTGGGTTCTGAACCCATCTGAAAAAAAGACGAGAAGCAGAGGGGAGGGTAGTGCAGCAGAACAGGAAAGTACCCGTTTAGTGCTCATAGATGGAGAAAATAGGCCTGTGTATTAACCCTCATACAGTTTAATACCTATTGCTTAATGCTTCCTTCTTTTGTTACAGATGGTGGTTCTAGGAGCAGCTATGTGGTCGACCAGCACTTATGTAACAACATGCCAGCAGCCAGAACCAAACAGATTGCTGGATGTTTGGAGCAACTTGGAAATGGATACCTGTTCTTAGCTGTTCCATGGACTTACTAAGACTGCGACATTGTGGACTAATGTTACTGTGATCAATGACACTAGATGCCTTGCATTGATCAATATACCCAGAAAAGGGGCTTTATGCTGTAATGGTACAGAAATTGTGAGAAGAAATAATGCAGGGTGGTTTGTTTAGTTGGGTGAGATGGTATATAGAAGCTTAAAAAAACAAAAAAAAACAAAAAAAAATATATATATATATATATATAGAAGCTTGCAAATCCTTATCATGATAGGACGTATAGGGATAGGCTGAATTAACCCTCACAGACAACAGGTTACAGATTGTAATAGAAATGAAGGCTGTTTCTGTCTCTGATGGTTCATGCTTGCAAATATTTAGTCAAAGTTTTTGTTTTGTAACATTTTTAGTTGAGCCTAGGCCATAGAATAAACAACAGGTGGAATGTAATGAGAACGGAGTTTCTTGTATTTCTGATGGCCTCGGTGCATGAATAGATAACTTTTGTCTCTTACAGACATGCTTAAATGTAGTAATTTAGCTGTGAACAGGATACTGATGGAAAATAACAGTAAGAATAATTGTTATGAGAAAGTGCGAGATAAAGCTGGACTCCCTCGCATTCCTTACTGGGATGTTGGCTGAATGCCTGGATCTGTTCTGTGATACATTTGTACAGCACAGAAATGTGCCGGACTCTCAACTGTGGCAAAGCTGATACTATACTAGGGACTGCGCGCAGTACAAATTGATCACAGAATAGCAAACTATTGACCAGGCAGTTCATCTTAACTGATGATGGGAGTCCCCTGGTTGGTGATGACATCATGAGCGCTATCTTGAGTGACATAGAATCCTGAAATATAATTTATTGGGTACTTGGCTTCGGATATATTTCCTCATAACAACTGGTGTTGGTGTTATTTATGTGCACTCGTGTCGAGATCGACAATCCGAATCAATCTCTAGAACAAGTAATTTTCTTGTCAGAACAGACCCTCTTATGCTAATCTTTTTATGGGTTTATGGGAACTCACTCACATTTATGGTAGCACTAATATTTTCCATCATCCTATTGTCTTTTACAAACGCTATATAGATTACTTAATTTTCATATGGGATGGTGACACAGACACACATTTTTTTTGACACTTTGAATAATTCGATACAGACTGATATCTTTAAGAAACAACATTCTAGAAATTAATTTCTCCATGTAAGTAGGGTTACCAACTCCGGATCATCAGTTATCTCTAATTGTATTGCAGTCTTTTGTTAATGACATAGTTCATTTTGTTTTAATAAATTGTTATGTAGTGTTTTTAGCATAGGCTAACATAACCCAGCAGTTATATGCTATGATTTGTTTTTTGTTTCTCATTACTTGACCTGCAAGCACTTGTGCGGATTCTAGAGGATCACAGGACTCATCTAATTGGACAATATCTGGCGCCAGGTTTATTTTGTTTTGTATGTTTTTCTGTCTGTACTGGACAGTAGTTACTAGGCAGCCTATCTTTATTTAAAGATTGTATTATTGAGTGTATCACTAGTTAGCTATTTAGGCACTTTGCGCTTTACTCACAGTATTTTTTTCTCCATGCGAGAAGTAATCATCCTAGATGCCTTGTACGTGGGATCCCCAAGGGACAATTCCTTCGCTACAGAAGACTTTGTTCGGATAAGGATTAATTTTCGTTACATTCAAAAGATCTGTGTGAGCTTTAGAATGAAAGGTTATGATCAGGAGGATATTCATGTAGCTTTTCAACAAGCAAGATTTACAGATAGAAAAGATCTTGTCCGCCGTAACAAATACAAGAAAAAGAAATTTGCAAATCCATTATTTATTACTCAATTTAATGGACAGGCGAATCAGATTTGCAAGATAGTCCATAAACATTGGGGTTTAGTAATCATGTCAGGTCTAATTTCAATAAAGATGGTCCAAGGTTCGCCTTTAAGAGAGCTAGAACTTTGGCATCTCTTCTATTTCCCCGTTTATTCAATTCTACACCCCGTGACCACATCCGTGGCATACCAGTTGGGTTCCACATGTGTGGTCACTGTGGGTGGTGTCAGTTCGCCAAACCTATTAAAAAGTTAAAATAGTACAACCTAAATCTAGTTATAAAATGTCCTCTTTTATTAAGTGTCACACAAACTTTGTTATCTATATCATTGTGTGGCTGTGATCAAAAAATATGTAGGGAAGACAATCAGACCCCTGAAAAACAGAATTGCAGAACATGCAAGAGTGATCAAAAGGAAAGCTTTAATACATCCCGTCTCGAGGCATTTCTTTGAATGTCATTTAGGGGGTATAGCTAATATTCATTTTTTCGGTGTGGAACATGTTTTGCCACATAATAAGGGACGTGATAAACAGAATTCTCTAAATAAGAGAGAAATGTATTGGATCTTCTCGTTGGATACTCTTTCTCCGAGGGGTTTAAATGTCGAGTGGGAACTCAAACATTTTCTGCATGATTGATTTGATTTTCAATTCTTGTAATATTTTGTTTCTTTAGCTGTTCAACTATTAAATCTATCATTCGACATTTTATCCTTTGGACTAATGGGTTTACATTTTCTTCCATATAAAGTTAATCAAGCTTATGTGTATACAAATGTTGTAGTCTCATCACTATGTGTATACAATTAGTTTAGTATGTTTTAGCTATCAGATACCGTAGTTATTGGCTTTGTTGACATTTATTTTTATTGCATGTATTTTTTTAGCAGATGTATTATTATTTTTATGTTTTCCATATCGATATATTGAGTTGAGGTTAAGTTTGTAGAATATATTTATTGCATATGTGTGATTCATTTGTATATGTCTATTTTGTCATCAATAGTCATGCCTTGCTATAGGAGATTATCACTGTGACACATGACACCCTACACAGGTGTTTTTACCTGTGATGCAATTACTCGGAGAATCAGCTGGCTCATTAGTGTAACACTATATCAATGCATCATTCACCCTGACAGATTACTCTTTGACAAAGTGCCCTGTGTGTGAAACGTGTTAGAGTATATGTCAGGACTCTATCTGCATGTTTTTTTAATCAATACATTTTTTTTTTTTTTTTAATGGTCACTTTCGTCCAATGTTGCATTTTCGACTGTGCACCGGTTTCCTTTTCCGGATTACATCTCTGCTGACTTTCTTGCCTGGGGGCACACAGTGCTGGATATGCTGCAGGCTACGACGATTACCAATTGATTCCTACCTTCCGGTTCACCCTTGTGAAGGGTTCTGCTCTGCAGGGGACCATACTGCACCAAAGCTATTGGAAGCCTGTCTCTGTGTCCGTGAGTAGCCGCAACAACAATTTTGTGCTTATAGTGTCAAGCCAGTTGTTTTAGAACCATTCAGCATTTAGAGAATATGTGGCTTAAGTAGCGGTATATGTAATAGACTCACTCACCTCCAGTATCAATGGTTGTACAGGCAGTCCTCAGTTATGCGTTACTCAAAATGGCGTTGTAAAGCGAAACACGTTTTCCCATAGGAACACTGTTTAAATGAAAGGTTCTGTTCCTGAAGGCATTTTTAATGCTAAAATACACAAAATATTTTACGCAGACAATAAGATATGCAGCATACACATAAATTATATAGTGCATATACTGAATTATATATATAATATTACATAATATATAATATAATATAAAACTTATACTATAGTATATAGTATAATATATATATTATATACACATAAACAACTTTGCAAAGCGTCGTAAGAGCGTTGGATAAGCCGTTTTGGGGTTGTAAAAATGAACATAGGTATGCATTGGATAGCGTTGGATAAGGCATTCGTTGTAAAACAAAGCATTGTAAAACGAGGACTGCCTGTATCGCAATTTTTCATTTGTACAGACACGAGAGAAGGCAAAGACACAATGAGTTTGTTTATATGCTAGAATCACAGCCCCTATCCCAGCTTAACATTACTGTGGGTTTTTGGAGCACCGGACTTTGTCGCTATTTTCAGTCCACTATTCTTTGCACACAAAACAGCAGTGACTGGGGACCTGGCCGGAGACAGCTTTTTGCCATGATCACCTAGCATACAGTACTTCCACTGCAGCAAGGGATTCTGGGAAATTATATATACACACACACACACACACACACACACACACACACACACCACAAACACACAAACACACACACCACACACACACACACACACACACACACACACACACACACCATCTCTCTCCCTCCCATCACTTTGCTTTAATACCTTATGTCCCCAATTCTTTCCGCCTCACTCTACTCCTGCCATTCCTGAAGATCTACCTAATTATTTAAAACACCTGAATTATCCCCTTTAATTTAGCTGATAAAACCAGGGGTTCACTTACTTTTTCACATACCCTCACTCTTAATTACACATTGAATTAGTTAATATAAACCCGATTGATTTAAAATAAATAAATAAATAAAATGGTTTTGATTCAAGACGGTTAGCATGGAAAACCTATAACATTTCTGTAATTATCTCTTGGGTTCTCAAACATTTTCTCACTATTGTATATCACTTGGGACTCTAGTAAAGCTCCCTCTCAATGTTGTAACATGCGTGGACGGCTTTCATATTATGGGCAGAATTTAGGACATCCGCTAACGCATTTGCAAATAGTTCCAGCCCACAATTCCGTATTCAAATTTTTTTTAAACTGATCCGTGGCTGAAAGAAACTTGCAAAGAAATTCACTGTCATGGGAGAGGGGGTTTGGCCCGGTATTAAAGGGGTTACACCCCATTTGGCCACCCCCTGCTCTCACCTGGGAGGCGAGGGGTTAACTGGAATGATGTCCAGTACTGTAGTTATGCCCATGCTTCAGCACCAACTGTGTATCCCCGTGAATATGTATTGTTCCCATTCCAGTGTCTGCACCAACACATACACTGGGATCTATGCGGGAGGGGTTAATAGTTAGGAAGTGATTATAGCCCTTTGTTCCATTTTCCCGCCTTTGCAGGCTCCATTTTGCAGCTCCCCATAGGTCGCCGTTGCAGCTCAATAAGATCCAATGGGGATTCCGGCGATTTGGGCCCATTTTCATAGAAGACCTGCAGGTGGTGCCCGAGAGGAGGAGCAGCGGTTCCCCATTGTAAGTCAATGGAGCCATTCATTTCAAAGGGGATTCCTCGACGCCGACCTCCAGGAACGGGTTGGCAGCCATCCAGACGGCAGAAGCGGATACAATATCCAAAAAAGAGCTTTTGATCACACTAGGTCAAGTTCAAATACAATTGGCATGGGAAACTTAGGTTCTAGGGCACCCAGGAATAAAATTCCTTTTGCCCCTAGACCCTAGGAACCCCCATACCTCGACCACCACCGGGTCCGAGAATTAAGGACCCCGTAAAGGGTCGCGCTCGCCACGAGGGTCGCGCCATTGACTAATGGTAGCGGAGGTCCCATTGAATCCTATGGCGGCGCCGGCCCATGCATTTCCTATGGAGGCGCCGGCCATATTGATTCTAATGGAGGAAAGCCGCGTGGCTTTGAAATGGCTAAGTCCGAAAGTGTGTAAAGTTAAAACCCATATCCCTGGTTTGGCGAGTACCAGAGGGCTGGGATTTTCGTAGCGCCCAAGGTTAGGGTATGGGGCTGAAACTCCATATAAACGAGTGTAAGCCCTATACCCATTGTCTTTCGTGATGTCTTCATTTGAACCTGTATTGCTGAATGAATTGTCAAACCTGTGCTTGATTGCTTTAAGTGCTATTTCTTGTCTGTTATTTGTATCATCTTGTGTGTTCGCCTTCTTTAAGGAATAAACTATATTTATTATATCCAAGTCGTGTTCAATTCAACCCAGATATTTTGTGTATATTATAACCTATCACTAGCTACCATGACATTCACCCATCTCTAATAAAGACGAATGAAGGCTGTAGTAATTAGACAATAAGTGTGTGGTATAAACATTTGAAAATTCTCTGATGTTGACTTTGATAACATTGTAATGAGATATTTTTGGAATGTATTTGTGCATGGATATATATTGTTCTTTTGTTACTGTTCTTTGAAGGAAATGTGGATCTTTATTTTGACAGCACCCTATTACTATTTTTGGTTGTCAACAACTATTTTTTCTTTTCAGATATTTGTTTCTTTTTTTGTTTTTTAAATTCTACTGCCTCAAACCAAAAGGTTTAGTTTGTATAATTGTTATTATGAGTAAGTTACAAGTTATCAAATCTCAGTGCTCTGCTTAAGGTCAAATACAAGCCTTTAAATTTCATAGGTATCTTGTATCTGTAGACCAACTTTTGCCCCAATCATACTACCTATTGTTTATTTTTATTTTTCACATATGAAGTAAGGGACTAGACTGAATCACTTTTGCAAATAGTTGTAGAGATACAGGTTTTCAATATTTTGTACACTATTATATATGAAAATCTAAAGAACGAAGCACATCCAAATATTTTCAGCAATTTTAGTCTCGCTGTCATACGAAATGATGACTCAAAGTATGAAATAAAGAACTACAATGCATTTTAAAATAAATGTCCATTATAAATTATAGGCATCTTCATGAAAGAGAATGTTGCCTTTAACATTCTTGCTAAGATTTTTAGAAAAAACAAGTAATGTGGATGTAATTGAACAAAAATGGGCACATTACACAGTTCACTAGAAGGAAAGTGAAAGGTTATTTCACAATGATGTAAACACAGTCAGCCATTCTTTTGGAATAGGAGCTTTCCAGCAGCATACAATAATACCAGTGTAAAATTGTGACCATCTTAAATCACAGGATATTAAAGGATTATTTGCTAAAGTGCAGTAGCTTTTCTCACGCAATATGGACCATTGGCAATGGCCAATAACACAATACCGGCAGCTATCACACTTCTTGACGGACCCTCAAAATACAAAGAAGATTACTGAATGATATCTTCATTCCTAGTGCAATCTATACATTTTCAATGTTCATTTAAAAACTCTGAATTAAAAAAAATAAAAAAGTTAATTGGCCAGAAAACATACTTATGAAAAAAAATACTTTTTTTTTTTACCATTTGTATAAATATAACTTTTTGGCTTTTTGTTTATTGTCCTTTAAAAAGTTTTATCTTGACTGCGCGGTCAGAATGTTTTCTCTGCTATGTGAAAGAAATGCTTGCTTCTTCATGAGCTTTCTAAACAGTCCATCCGGGTTTGCCAGGAGTTCTTCATGTTTCCCACACTCCACAATTCGGCCCTGATCCAGGACAGCGACAGCATCTGCATTTTGGATAGTGGACAATCGATGGGCAATGATGAGAACAGTCCGACCCTCCATGAGCCGGTCCAAAGCTTCCTGGACCAGGTATTCATTTTCAGCATCCAGAGCACTATGTTGAAAAAGAAAGATGAAGATGTATCAAAGTCTCCTGCAAGACTAGGGCAAAACCAAGGCATACAATCGACACTAAATGTATTAAAAATATATATTTTTAAAGACTATCAATTGGATTTTTGTTTTTTTCTAGTTCAGCTGCAGCTTTTATACTCCAGTTTCTGTTAAAATCATTACTTAAATGCTGCATATCAACTGGGAAGTTGTCAAAATGTGAGCCACTTTACATGTACATGCATTGTATAATCAGTTATCAACTCAGCAGTACAAAGCATAAGAAAGTTTTGTAAGCATTGAACAAAAAAACAAAAAAACTGTTGCAAAAATGTACCAGTTCACATAGCTGCAGTTTTAAAGAGGCAATCCAATCTCCGGCAGTAAGGGTCCCCGGAGCTGAAATTAATGGGGATCAGTTCCCGAGACCTCTTGCTTCAATCTTGTGTTAAAAAAAAAAAATGAAAAGGCAAAAAGCCCTAGTGCTACATTCAATATGACAAATTGTACAGTTAAATACTAATCAGGTTATCTTCTCATAACCCAGGGTAAGTTAGTTCAATTCTTTGGCCAACATATTTTAAGCCAAAACCACGTCACGGAATGGTGTAGGGCCATACCCGTGGTTATAGGCTTAAAATACTCTGGCCACCGAATTGAAGATAACCAGATTAGTATTTAATGGTATAATTTGTCAAATTGGATGCAGCACTAGGGCTTTTTGTTCTATACATGGAGGTGACAATCCTAGTAACAATATATCAATATATCAATATATATATACACACACACACACACACACACACACACACA
>WSYH01008934.1:4550-27478 GCA_036426205.1 Ascaphus truei | reverse complement strand
ATGAGACTGATGGACTTCTGATCCCCTTGCAGATACCGGATGGTGGTGATATTTCACAAAACGCTTTTATACATTGTACTCTTGTGAGTCATTTTCTTCCCCCTCCCCCCTTTCCCATCATTAAATATATGGTTTTATACTATGGGGCGTGCGCTCTCTCCTCTCTCTTTTCTGTAGATTCCAACGGATGTGGTTCATCCCCTTTGAGAGCAGCCGAAGACCCCCATATCAATATCACCATTGCACCATTTATTGGACATTTTGAAAGGACTAGTGTTTATTTCTTTCCCCTTTTTTTTATTCACAGTTTGATTTCATTTAGCACTATTTTTCTAATATCATTATATGAGGCACTTGTATATTGATCATATGTTGGTATATGTCTGGTAATATTTTACTATCACTTAGGCGCTGCTTTATTGTTCTTTTCTGTTTGTCTTTGATTATATATATATATATATATATATATATATATATATATATATATATATTATCACTTAGAGAAGTGATTAGAGAAATATTAAGTGTCTGTGTTGACCCAGGCTAGGGTATCACATACACTAGTCCTGTATAGTGAACTGTCATTATTTACAACCAAGCAAAGTGGGGATAAATGTCCACCACCCTCAATAAAGAGTAAGAGCCTAGTGGCTAGTACTTCATGTTGAGCACCAGCATAAGCGGATCGTGCTATAACGGGGTTGAGCTGTATGTATATATGTATATATATACAGGCATACCCCGGTTTAAGGACACTCACTTTAAGTACACTCGCAAGTAAGGACATATCGCCCAATAGGCAAACGGCAGCTCACGCATGCGCCTGTCAGCACGTCCTGAACCTCCCTACCTATACCGCTCATATCAGGTTGCCAACCCAAAGGAAGTCCCTGACCATACACTCCCAGGCAAGGGCACTGAAAGCAGGTCTAGCTCTTCCCTTACTCCCTGGTGGAGTAAGAGGAATAGTCTTCCACACCACTCCCTTGAGGGAGGGCCACAAACACTGCCAGAGCCCTGACAGGTTGCTGGACAGACTCACCTCACGCAGGTTGTGAGGCACACTGACTAAATTCAGGAAGTGCTGAATATTAAATAGATTCCGTAGGCACCACCCCTGTGTCACTGTAAGTGGACACAGAGCCTGATGTCACTTCCTTCACTAGATATTACACAGCACAGGAGTGTAAGGGCAAACCCCATGATTACTCCTGGCAAACCTGCCCTTAACAGGGATTATTGCACAGGAGGAGAAAGGCATGTAACCCCAAAACTACACAGGCATAACGCAAGCCATGTTATTTGAAGCTACAGTAACACGAGGCCGTGCTAATTTAACATGTCGCCCAGCCTATGCTAATGACATTACTAACGGCTATTGTTTTTTATATATAAAAAGCTTTAACCTCAGGGAACATGAAGTCCGTTACTGATTTCGATGACTTGTCATTATGAGCCCTCACATAACAGAGCTTTGTGAATCTGGGCCTAATAAGGGTCATTTAAAGGATTTTGTACATAAATAAAAATATTTGAATTCAAATTATTCAGTTAGTTAAAATTTGGCTCTTGATTGAATATTCTTTCATATGAATAAGTATTTAATATTTCTTTAATATATTCACTTACAATATGGCTGATTTGTTTTCTAAATAATTAATTGTCAACTATCTATTATTAATAATACATTGTTATAATGTTTTAGGTAACTCATATTAGTATTATTAATAGACTTCCTATATTATAATTAATTAATGTGATGCATTGGTTACATTTAGTAATCATTATATGAACAATTCCCATGTATTTAAAACAACTTTGGTTATTCATTATTAAAGAGCTAATCTATCTGCATTGTCTTCTCTAAGGGTTACATTTGAGTGATTTAGGGATTCACTGATTGTTCACAGATGATGTAGATCAGGGCTTTTAACTACTTCTCCAAAGGGGCCAGACCGGAAAATGTTCTGAATGGCTACTTCGAACAATATAGCATTACCCCCTTAGAAATAGAAGGACCACAAGCATATTGTTGTAGCGCTGCTCCCCCCCCCCCCCTCTGGAAGATCTTGCCTAAGCTACAGGTGTTGTGGTGCTTGTTACCTGTGAGAGTCCAGAAGAGATGAGCTTTCGTGATGGTAAAGGGAAACAGGACAAGCTTTTGGTGATCCTTCAGGTTCTTTTCATGGTGTCAGCGCCCCCAGTCACAGCAGGCTACAGGGTTCCAGGAGACAATCCCCACCATGACAAACTTCTCGCATACCCCTACCCAATAGATTGTTACATAGGCAGGGGTATATAAAAAGGATTCTTTATTGAAGCAGCCACTGCAGTTGCTATTACAGCGTATGCATCATATTTTAGAAAGGGTCCCAGACCTCTGGATGGTGCTGGCCTTCTTGCAATATTGAGGCCTTGTGCTCTGCAAAACTTTTGGGCTGCACTCAGACCCAGGAAGGGCTGAATGCATGTCTCACTCCCAGGAGGGGTTGAGCTGGAATTAATACAATTTGGAACACTTCCTCCCCAAGGAACAGGGGGGGAGGGCACAGAGTCTGCACCATGATGGGCTGTACACAGACTCAGTTCACCACCACTGTCACCACAGCATAGATGAGGAGGATAAGGGGGATAGATGAGGAGAGGGAGACATGATGATAATGATGGAGAGGGGGAGAGATGATAAGGGATCAGGGAGAGGATGGGGAAGGGAGAAAAGAATTGCTCTCAGTATTAATATTAATGGGGCCCTGAAAAATGTTTTGCCTGGGGGCCCGCGCATGTCTAGCTATGCCACTGATTATAAATCAGTTGTAACAAGTAATACTTTTATACAATGCATTAATCTAGTGAAAGGATTTGGGGGACTGGTCTCTTTAAGAAACTTTTTCTGCAAAGCTTTTGTTTAGTCTCTGTCTCTGGATGGTACTTTTGTTTTCGCACTGGTCTTGGGCAGATTATGTAATTTACCTTCTCCTCTAAGACAACCCACTATATTAACATACACATTCTTTACACACGATACTATTCCAAATGAGAAGATGCAAATTCTGTCCTATCAGATACTAGCATGAGTCATAGATGTATCACTCTATCCAATCACACGTTACTAAATGTATGCCACTCCTTTGGTTTGGGAGACGATAACTGTTTTGAATTGTCTCCTTTATCTGAGCATATCCCTGGGTAGGGCTTTCATCTTACTAATTAGTAAAACCAGCTGAAGAATTACTCCATTGTTTGTGTTTCAACTTATTCCTAACTTATTCTTTATCACTAGAATTACTACTGTACCATATAATGATGTCCACAGCAAACATCTATCTGGCTGGGACTGGCATAGTAGTTGTGAGTGGATAGCAACATTTCATCAGTCAGAAGCACCACTGTATTTGCAGTTTCATGCTAGCGGGGGGGCAATTTTGTTAGGCAGTACACACAATTGCCTATGAAAAAAAAATAATATGGGAATACTGTAAGAATTGAAGCCTGTCATTTCAGCATAAACTGTGATTTTTGATATTATAAACTTCTTGACCTAGAAGTGTATGTAGGTGTGTGTGTATACACGTTGTGATACAATCACTGTCTCTAGGTCATGGAATAGTGCAGCTAGTGGACTTTCCAGTTACAGCTGCAACTAATTGAGCAGGCTGGACTCCTAATTGCACATGGAGTTAAAAGTCAGGAAATAACTTGCTCAGAGAGAGACTTATTTTCCCCATAGAAGGAAGGAGAGTGTGAGCTCCCCAGCTAAGAAGAGGCCGGCCAGCATTCCCCTAGACCCGCTGGACGGTGGTCGTGGAGTCTGCTGGGACTGACTGGGTCTTAATCCCAGAGAGAAGAACGAAGGACGTGAGACTGCACTGAAGCAGGGATGTCCTGTCCACAACATTGGAACTACAGAGAAGAGGGATTCTCTGAACTCTCGCAGGGTCCAGAGAGAATTACCTGGAGCCCCAACAGACAGATAAGAGATAAACACTATATTGACGTGCAGAGACGGTGTACATATTGTTTAAAGATAATAGTACATGTTTTGAGCCGACAAGCAGCTTAGCTGGTGGCTACCATTAGAGAGGACTACAGCTACTGTGTAGTTAGACTCCTGACAGGAGTAGGTGTTTATTTTATGATTTATTTTGCCTTAAAGGGACAGTGGGCCTGTTAGTGTATAATTTAACCCTGTAAATAAACCCTGTGTAGAGAAATACTATGTTTTCTGCCTTAATCTGGGACTAAAAGATACTGAAACGTGATGTGGGCATCACAATTGGTGGAGAATGCAGGCAGTCCAAAAGGCACGGAGCAGTGGAAACTGTGGGTTTCAAAATAAACGCAGGGATTTAAAATGGCCGCCAAACTGAAGTGAATAACAGATTCTGCAAGTAAAGTCTGTCGCTCTGTGTATGACCAGTTGTGCTTGAAGGATACACAGGGAATGGTGAAGAATACATCTGAAAGTGAAAAAGGGAGGAACTTCTAAACACAATGCAGCGTGCCATGGCAGAGAATACTGCTATGTTACAGAAGAGCCAAGCATAAAGTGCTGCTGCTTTAAAGCAGAGCTTGCAAAGATGGTGCTGTCCCTACACCAGACCCGAGATGTGCTAGAGCAAGAGCGCCTGGCGCGATCGTCACAGGAATGATGACTAGCCTTGGGATGAAAAAGGCTACAGTTACTGTCATGAACAGAAAACCGAGCGAGACGGACCTAACGAGTGCTGACTGGAAACAGTATTATGAGATGTCCCAGAAAGATGTTAAAACTTCATCACAGAGATAGAAGTCTCTCAGCAAGAGAGGTTTGCATGCTCAACACAGAACTTTGTGAAATAAAGAAAGAATTTACATGGGAAAATTAGAAGTGCTGGAAGCACTGGAGAGCACAGAAAGAAGGCTGCATAAAGAACAGTGCACCCAAGAAGAGCACAGACTGCAGAGTCAGCGGCAAGAGCTGTGTGCGAGTCTACAAGAGGCCAAGGTAAAACAGGCAGATACAGAGGAGAAGCAGCGAGTGCTACAGGAAGCAAGTTTCTAAACTTCTCACAAAGTACAAGTGCTACAGGAGCATCTGAGTATCCAGTGTGTTCCACAGAGCAGCATGAGGCGCTGAAGGCCACACTGCATGTCACAAGTGCATCGATGTAGGTGGAGCTTAGTTGCCAGGTGACACCGTGGGGAAGGGAACTTGAGAAGGTCCAGTAACTGGAGCAAGAGCTTGGGAAGCAGAGAGGCTGCTCCATCCCTAAAAGTCAGTACATCTAGGAGAAAGAGGCGTGGAAATCACAAACAGCGGCGACCCTGGTGGTGAAATCTGTAGAGCTCCAAAATATGAAGGATACGCTGATGCAAGCTCAGAGCAAGCACTGGGAAGAGGTGAAGGTCTTGCAGGATCAAATTGCAGAGCTGCAGATGCAGATTGCTGAGCTCAAGATACAGCTCGTCAAAAAGGAAGAGAGGGATGAGGTGTATGTCCGTCAGGTGACCTTCCGGACAATGCGCTATGAGACCGAGATGTCAGATGCCAGTAAATTGCTGAACCTCACGGCCAATGAGAGGGCCGGCTACAGCTAGAGCTGGACAAAGTGCGGGAGGAGCATCGACAGCTGCAGGTCAGAAATAGAAAAAAGGAAACAGATTTAAGCCTTGCTCTGAGTCTGCTAGGAGATGAGGAATCGCGACTCAACTCTAAAGAAGCTAAACTGGCAGCTGCACTGAGTGGAAAAAAGTGCAGAAGGACTGCTTCAAGGCCTGAGGAATGACCTGGAGTCCGATCGTGCTGGCTGCAAGATGGCAGAGAAACAAAAGCGTGACCTGGGCGAGGAGCTTAAGGCTCTGAAGACTGAGCGGGACGCTACGTTGGTCTCTACTGCTGCCCAGCAGGAGGTTTCTCAGATGAAGTCGAAGAAAAAGGTTACAAACTTGAAACAGACACTTGGGTCACAGAATCCGTACATAGAAATAATGGCAGTAGAGTTAAAACAAAAAGAGGCTATGCTCAACAGTAAAGCACAGATGTCTCCACTACAGAAAAGGTATTGGCCCTGCCCGCATCTGTATCCCACAGAGATATATATGTATAAAAACAACTTTACATGTCACAACAAAATGCATATATATATATATATATGTTAGAGTGAGAGATCAAATGTGCACTATGTTGGTTCCATTTAATACCAACAGTAGGCCAACATATCAGGACTAATAATTGTGAATATATCTTTAAGATCACTTAGACTTTATCTAAACAATTGGCTATTTGTATATAACCTTATTACTGCCAAGTCTATACAGATGGTTGTAATAACAGTCTTGTTACAAGTTATGTGTATATAGATATATTATTTCCCCACTGTATTATCTTCCATACCACCATTTCAGTTTGATAGAATGCTTTTGTAACCTCATGTCTATATTGTTTTTAATATGCTTCAAACGATACTGTGTGTACTGTTGTTGCTTTTTTTTAAATGTTACAAAGACTTGCTGCAGCCGCTTCGCTGATCTGAGCCGCCCCCTGCACGCAACACGGTGGTTCATTCATCTCATTGGCTGTATGAGACAGCCAATGAGATTGTAGCTCGGCGATTTCGCGCTAACAAATCATGAAACTACGATCAGCTGGGAGCACGGGGGGGGAGAGACCTATATCAGCGGGACAGTTGCAGTATGATTTGGTTCTCTTTGATAAAGGGCGAAAGCCTGAAACGCGTAAGAGAGTTTCATTTATCCACCACCATGATGTTGATCGTGGAATAAAGGATTTTTAATCTACTTTGGTGTCTAGCCCCTGCATCCACTCTGCTGTGCTCCGCTCATACCTCTCCGAGGATTTCTACATTAAAACAAAAAGAGGCTGGAGCGCATGCGCGAGGTCAGACGGCATGGAAGCATAACCCTGATGCTCCGTACCCCGCTCTGACAAATCAATATAAAAAACACGGATCAACTCTAAAAAAGCAGCTATAATTTCTCCAAACAGAGAGCAGTATCTCAGGATGTCAAAAAAAACCATCAAAGACCCCTAACAAGAAGGGTCTCCCCGAGTACTTTGGAGAGGGGAGACTCCGCAGCACATCGGCGGCGGCGGCCCCCACCTCCTGTGCGGGCTCTGAATCAGAAGGAGACGGAGAGCCGAGTGACCAAGGACTCACTCGCACTCCCAGCAACAGCACTCCCACTCCCAGCAACAGCACTCGCACTCCTAGCAACATCACTCCCCTGAACAGTACGTTCACTCTGACGCGTACTCGCACGAGTAGCACTACCACTCACACCAGCATCACTCTTCACACGCTTTGCGGGCATACTTACAGCACTCACAAAAAACAGAAAACAAATGTACAGCCAATCACACGAAACACTTCCACATATAAAACAAGACAAAGATGTAAACAAAACAACAAAGGACAAAGCTTTCCCAATACACAACAAGTCTCTCAGTCAATATGCAAATCTTAAATCACCAAGCTCTGTGCGTCTCTCTCTCTCTCACTCCCAACAACACAGAGAATGATTAACAGTACACGTTGCCTTTAAATATGGCGCGCTATCCAATACATGCTGGCTTCGCCTGATTCAGCAAGATTTTTGATTGGCGAACGTAACAGCACCCCGCCACGCACGCCGATACACCTGTGTGTGATCGGCAAATCATCGTGAGAGTGGGCGGATTTGTTTTCGTCTTGATTTTGAAGGGATTCGGCACTTACTGCATACGGAGAGGGAAAATCGCCAATAACATGCCTAATCGGTAAGCTTGCCGATTTCACATATTCGTCGCTTACTGCATGAGGCCCATAGTCTCTGATCTGTGGACTCAGATTATAAAGGTAGCTTCTAATTTTCAGCTCAGCCTGTGGCTTTCTGTGGCTCATAGTCCATCAACAGCGTTTAAAAGACAAGCCAGAGAGTGGATGGGGTGGGAGTTTCCTTTCTCCACAGACTGTCCTATATTTTCACCAGGGATGTCATCCTGGAAGGACTAAAATCAGTGAGACAGCATAATCCGGTGTCACAAGCCCAACCTGCAGGTCCGTGCACTAAAACAAAAGGCTCCATATATTAGGCAATTGTGAGTAAAATAATAAAAACAAAGAATAGCAAAATTGTAATATTATTTATCTCACAGAATTAGTTTTACAATGCTGACAAATTATATACAACCGAGTGACAGCAAGGAAATTACTCCCATTACTGCAAAGATTGTATCTGTATCTCTGAAACAGGAACAAAATAAGAAAATATTTCCGTGATAATCAAGTCAAACAAGAATCCGGCCGCAGGTGACTAATGTGACCTTTAGGAATGTGGTATGCAGAGGTAACATAACATATGGAGGTTATTAATTTAAGGTGAGTTTAGCTGCTCACACCTGCCCCCCGGAGAACTGCTTTCTGTGTGATACTGACTAATTTCAGAGACAATGTGGGTCATTTATCACAGTCTCCCAGCTGCAAAATTAGCGCAAAACGTGTGCAGGACAACTGCCCCAAATATATCAACCAAGGAAACCCCAATGTTTTCACTGGAAATGTTTTTTTCTTAATAAATCTGGTGCCGTTCCTTGCTGCAGGTTTACATCTGGGAGACTGTGATAAACACCCCCTAATCACTGTAGTTGTGCCATTTTCTGAGTTGTTTTAAAGAGTTTTTCATGGTATAGAGACCAGACTCATTCCTACTGAACTTGAGTAGTTACAGTACCACCACATTCATACCCTATCACCTTAGGCCTCGTTCAGGGTGCTGGCTTCGGGGGCAGGGCGTGCTGACGTGCGTGCTGCCGCGAGCAACAAAGTATTCAATTTGAATACTTGTTGTCAGGGTAGCTACTGCCCTGCCTCCGAAGCCAGGAGTTGCTGCTGACGACAGCTTCAGTAAACGAAAATTTCGTTTCTTGGAGCTGAAGCAGCGTCACAGGGACCAAGGCAGCCAATGAAATCATTCTTCAGAATGATTTCATGACTGCAGCTTGGATACTTTACCCTGCCGTCTGTAGCCCCGCCCCCTCCCCAACGCTGAAAAGTCTGCTGGGGGATAATCACATGTCGCCCAGCAAACTCCCAGCACTGCCTGCCTCCCGCCCTCCGAGTCCTCAGCTGGCAGCCTGAACGAGCCCTAAGTCTTCTCATAGCTCTTTGGGTATGTCACATTCACTGCTGCTTGGAAGCCGGTACTAAAATTAATACTAAATTCAACGCCTTCTAATTGCTTATTCAAACTCATACCGTATGTATTCATGACATAGGAGTTAAGAACAAGTTAATAAAATACAGATAAACTGTTGTTCGTTGGAGCATCCTTACCAAGCGTGGAAATAATGCAAATACTTTCCATCCTTTAAAAAAGAGCTTGGGAGGCGCATGCGCGAGGTCAGACGGCATGGAAGCATAACCCTGATGCTCCGTACCCCGCTCTGACAAATCAATATAAAAAACACGGATCAACTCTAAAAAAGCAGCTATAATTTCTCCAAACAGAGAGCAGTATCTCAGGATGTCAAAAAAAACATCAAAGACCCCTAACAAGAAGGGTCTCCCGAGTACTTTGGAGAGGGGAGACTCCGCAGCACATCGGCGGCGGCGGCCCCCACCTCCTGCGCGGGCTCTGAATCAGAAGGAGACGGAGAGCCGAGTGACCAAGGACTCCTACCGGTTCGCCGTTGCGATATTGAACGGCTGTATAACGACCTAAAAGGAATCCTGCAAGCAGAGATCCGGGCTCTAGCCAAAGAAGTGGGGGGCCTGGGATCCCGAGTCCAGGACATAGAGGTGCAGCTGGACACAAATGTGAGGGCAACGCAAAAAAACACAAAAAAAACGGGGGATCTCCAAGCTCAGATAAATGAGCTCCGTGAGCGGCAAGAGGATGCCGAGAACAGAGACCGCCGCAATAACGTGCGTCTCAGGGGGATCCCTGAGTCTGTGGGGGACTGCGAGGAGTTCGTGACAAGATGGCTCCAGCATATATGCCCGGAGTCCCCCGCAGACCTATTGCACATGGACCGCTGCCACCGGGCGCTCAGATCCAGACTGCAGCCCGCGGACCCCCCACGAGATATAATAATTCGCCTGCACTACTACCGCACGAGGGAGGAAATACTGAAATGCTCCCGTAATACCCCTTCTTTGGAGTTTGAGGGAGCCAAGATCTTGGTCTTCCAAGACCTCTCCCCCATCACCCTAGCCCGCAGGAGAGACCTATGGCCGATAACAAGGGCCCTGAGAGAGAAAGCGGTCCGCTACAGATGGACATTTCCCTTTGGCCTCATGGTCTTACGTAATGGCCGCCCGATCCATATCAAATCCCCAGAAGAAGGCCCAAGATTCCTACAGCAACTGGGCCTAGGCACAGGGCCTGTAGCCACGGAGGGGGAGACGGAGGAGCCCAGCCCGAGTCCCTCGTGGTCCACAGCGGGGAAAACGGCTAAGAAAAGAGCTGCCCAGGACCCAAACCTCACAAGAACTAGCTAAGCTAGTGGATTTTAGCAGACGAACGAAGCTGCTCAGTTAAAACCTAAAGTTACACGTTATAAGTTATAAGTTATAAATACTGCACAGCCCCAAATAGAACTTTCAAGAACTCCCTTCAACAAATACCCCTGAGCCTGTGGACCACCGTCGTGACGCTGACTGGCCGGTATCCCCATATCCAGACACCCTGCAAACAGAAATTACACTCACCTCGTGGCCCCTAAATGACGGCCAAAATGGGGTAGGGAAAGCTTCCAGCATGACACGCAGACCACGGAAGCAAGGTAGGCGGGAAGCGCTCACGTAGCGGGAAACATACCCAGTCGAAGGGGGCGGCAGCAGCAGCAGTAGCAGACACATCTTCTCCCGAGGACGGCCCATTCCAAGATGGCGGCCAAAGGAAAAACGTCAGCGGAAGGGGCGGGTCTAGGAGACGGCCATCTTGGAGGAGGCGGAAATGGAGTGGGCGCACTAACGAGAGGCGGAGCAGACAGACGGATCCGAGGAGATTCCGAGACTACCACGGGATACTGCAGCGCCACCTGGAGTCCGCCAGCAGCAGAGAGGAGGTCACAAGCAGTTGCAGGAACAGAAAACCGGTGTCCAGAGGGCCATTCCACCAGGGACACGAGGGGGAGGGGAACTGTTCCGAGGGGCAGGGGGAGGCTCCGCACAGCACACAGCAGGACCAGAAGGAAAAGGAATTAGGAGAGAGGAGTAGAGGAGGGATCAGAATAGCGGTAGGACAAAAAGAGACTGAAAGAAAGAAAGATGGACGGAGGAAGGGACCACACAGGTAGAATCAGAGCAGAGAGAGAAAGCATTAGAAAGTGACAAGGGATAAGCAAGTTTAGATAGGAGTGAAGACGGAATGAGAGGGATGTGTAAGTAGATAGCGGGAGATAGCAAGTAGCGGAAGCAAGAAGGTATTAAAGGAAGGCTAGCAGTCACGGGCTGTCACGAAAGGAGAGATATAAGCTAGGTTAGGAAAGTAGATGGGAAGAGGGAGGTTGATAGGATTGTAGGGGGAGGTTTTAGAGAACAAACAAGGAGAGGATGAGGTTCATAGAGAAGGGACGCAAGCAATAGCTACACACCCTCTGCCCCAAGAGCAACCAGACGTGATCAGATAGGGGCAATAAACCGATACGCCCAATAGCTGACATAAGGAGGAGATCAGGATACATATAGAAGTCCGCGGCCACGGGAGGGTGGAATATAAACAGCTGGGATGAGGGGGGAAGAGGGGGGGAAATTAGACCCTAACGACCCCCGTACTTTGAGGGGACAGTGTGTCCAGAACACAGAAATTCTATGGAGGGAGGGGGGGCTTAGTGCAGCCTCAAGTTGACATGTTAATGTTAATATTTTCCGTTGTTTTCGCAAAGACCATTTCCAGGGCGGGGACGGGCGGTGGGGTTCAAGCCGGTTCTGTCCTCTGCATGAGCTCCATGTCGGGGCCTCTGTTGACAACATCCGGGGTCCCCGGCAAAGTCCCCTGGGAGGGTTGGGCGGCACGGGAGGGGAGGGGGCGCCAGATGGGTGCGCGTCAGTTCTCCCCCGCCGGGAGCCCAGGGGCGAGGATCACGAGACCACGGTACTGTTACCGAGGTCAAGTGACCACTGTTCTAATAAATGTTTTCTCTGTTTGTCTACATGTTACCCTCCCCCCCCCCTATATGTGTCGCCCCCCCCTGGCCGCGGGCCGCAGTCCCTACAGATCCAGATATGGAACGAAGGAGGTCGGACGATGTCAGATACCAAGAAGGAGAGATGCCCGAGCGGGACACAGCAGGATAAGCCGAATATCCACATCAATTACCCCAGCTCAGCTGATAAGCAGACGGTCCAGAATACATCGCCCAGATGAGTAGTGACATTATTATGATTTCACATAATGTGAAGGGGTTCAATAGTCCCATTAAACGAAGAATTGCCTTCAGAGAATATAACCGTAGAAAGGCCGATATTATTTTCCTGCAGGAAACTCACTTTTCCCGCCTAAACCATCCAAAATTTCTAGATAAGGGCTATAGAACGTTTTACTTAGCATCTGCGGATGTCAAAAAAAGAGGTGTAGCAATAGTTACACACAATAGACTTGCCCTGACCATCGCCAAACAATATGCAGACCCACAAGGTAGATTCATAATTTTAACGGGCACAATACAAAACCAACAGGTAACTCTAGCTTCACTATATGCCCCTTGTGAGCAAAACCCCGTTTTCTTTGAACAATTCTTTGCCAAATTACATAAAATAGCCAAGGGCAGTATTTTTCTCGCGGGTGACCTAAACCGCACAATGGACCCCGACCTGGACAGATGCACTCAAATTAACACAGCCCATAGACAGGACCTATTAACCATACGCAAGGGCCTCCACGACTGTCAGTTGACGGACGTGTGGAGAGAACAACACCCCGTGACCCGAGAATACACTTTTTACTCGCACCCTCATGACAGATACAGCCGAATAGACTACTTCCTAGTGTCAAGCAGAGTGGTTCCAGTGGTGGGCCATACAGAGGTCCATGAGATCTCGTGGTCCGACCACGCACCTATCGAGCTGAGGTGCAGGATAGCAGACCTAGACAGACCCAGAGCAAACTGGAAGCTAAATGAGCTTCTCCTCAAAGCCCCCGCTACCGAGAGGGCGATAAAGGACCGGATAAAGGATTTCTTTAGAGAAAACGAAGGAAGCGTGCAGTCGCAGGCCACACTCTGGGAAGCCCATAAGGCTACTCTCAGGGGATTCCTTATGAGCATAGCCGGTAAGCGGAAACGAGAAAAAGCCTCTAAAATAACTGAGCTGCAGGCGAAATTAACACTCCTCACTACACAACATTCCGCGGACAAAAACCAGAACACGTGGCAAGAATTAATTGATACTAAAGCGGCCCTTAATTTGGTGTTATCCTCCCAGGCCGAGAAGGAGTTAGCATGGTCCAAACGCAGATTCTATGAAAAAGCCAACAGGCCAGATACCTTACTAGCCAATAAGCTCCGAAACAAGCTCCCAAATTTTCGGATAGCTACAATTCGAACACAACAGGGCGTCCTTACCTCCGATCCAACACAGATAGTGGAAGCATTCCAGAAATATTATGCTACACTATATGATGGAGACAAGGTTACCCACGGTCCAAAAACTTCAGCTACCTTAACGAGGTTCCTGTCGGAGGCGCAGCTCCCGACCCTGGGCAGGGCGGAGAAAGAGGCCTTACAAGGTGATTTCACCTTGGAAGAGATAACGGAGGTAATTAAGTCCCTTAAACCAGCCAAAGCCCCGGGCCCCGATGGCTACACCAATTTATACTATAAAAATTTTTGTAAGGTCCTAGCCCCCCATCTGTTGAAACTATTTAATGGGATCCTGGAGGGAGAGCCCTTCCCGACCCAGATGCTCCAGGCGTCAATCTCAGTGATCCACAAACCCGGTAAGGACCCGGTAGACTATAAGAGCTACCGGCCAATCTCCCTGATTAATTCGGATATTAAAATCTTTTCCAAACTCATAGCTAACAGGGTGGGTAGCGTCCTTCCGGGTCTGATTCACCCGGATCAAGTAGGCTTTGTTGCAGGCAGACAGGCAGCAGATAACACCAGAAGGATAATAGACCTGATTGATTTGGCAAAAAAGAAAGATATTCCGTCAATGGTGTTGAGCCTGGATGCCGAGAAGGCATTTGATCGTATTGATTGGTCTTACTTACGAGAGACGCTGGGAGTGTTTGGGTTTGGGGGCCGCCTGCTGGAGGCCATAATGGCCCTATACTCAGGTCCCACTGCGAGAGTAAGACACCAAGGTTTCCCATCGGATCTGTTTAATATACGGAGCGGGACCCGTCAGGGCTGCCTGCTGTCCCCACTACTCTTTGCCCTTTGCATTGAGCCCCTTGCAGCCCATATAAGATTAAACCCCAATATAACAGGAATTCAGACAGGGGGTCAGCATCATAAAGCTGCATTGTACGCAGACGACGTGATCCTAACGATCTCTAAGCCACTGACAACCCTGCCCAATGTCTTTGAGATCCTGGGCACATTTGGCATGGTCTCAGGGTTTAAAATTAACCAGGCCAAGTCAGAGGCGCTCAATATCAATCTGCCAAAACCAACGGAAAAATTATTAGAACTAAACTTCAATTTCAAATGGCAACCCTCCGCTATCAAATATTTAGGGGTATATATCACCAAGGATTATAATACTTTATATAAGGCAAACTTCCCCAAGATGATGAAGAAGCTCAAAGAGGATCTCAGGGTTTGGGCGGGTTACGGGATATCGTGGTTTGGCAGGATTAGTAGTGTAAAGATGAACTTACTGCCTAGGCTACTATATCTGTTTCAGACCCTACCAATACCGCTGGTTAAATCTGAGATCCAAGCCCTTCAAGCTCACATCATCCAATTTATTTGGAATAAAAAACGCCCACGAATTGCAAAAAGTCTACTGACTAAACCAGTAGCAAAAGGAGGACTGTCGGTACCTTGCCTGTTGGCGTACTATAAAGCGGCACAATTAAGCCAAATTATTCTGTGGCACGCGGACCCCACAAATAGAAGATGGACAGAATTGGAGGGAGAAGGCTGTGCGCCAGTTGCACTCCATAACTTGATCTGGCTACCAAAACGATGCAAAAAAGGCATCGGAACTCCGCTCTGCGCAGTGGCGAACTCCTTGGCGGTCTGGGAGACATCTAAATTCAAAGCTAACCTAACCACCCCCCACACACTAATGTCCCCCCTATGGGGCAATCCGGACTTTGCTCCGGGGCTGTCGAGTGATAATTTTGTAAAATGGACGCAGGCAGGGTATAATCGATTAAAGGACCTGGGGGGTAAGGGATCTATCAAGACGTTCGATTGGTTCAAAGAGGCATCAAATTTCCCAAATTCAGAATTATTTAGATTCCTCCAGGTCAGGGCATTTTATAACAAATTTCCTGTTCGTCCGGCACGAACTAATTTTGAACAGCTGTGTTCCAGACCAACGGACACACGGGGACTGACTTCTCGGATGTATAGGGAGGTAGTCTATCCAGCTGGTAAGGACTCCCCCCGCCTACGATACATGCGACAGTGGGAGACAGAGCTAGGGGAGACTTTAGAGGACGATGACTGGAAATACATATTGCAAACGGCAGCGAAAAGTTCAATATGTGTCACATTAAAGGAGAACGCATATAAAGTCCTCATGCGGTGGTACCACACCCCAGTCAAATTATCTAAATTTGTCAGAGGTTATTCTCCGCTCTGCCCTAAACAGTGCGGAGAATTGGCTGACCTTAAACACATGCTGTGGTCTTGCCCAAGGGTGGTCCCGATTTGGGAAAAAATTCGAGATTGGCTGCAAGGGATGCTCGACTTAGAGATCCCCCTGGACCCGTGGCTGTTCCTGTTGGGCAGGCGGCCCCAGGGCATGTCTAGAACGACGCACAAACTGGTCATGCACTTTGCGACCGCCACCCGTTGTGAGATTGCGGCATTGTGGAAGCAGAATGAGATCCCAATTATCCCCAAAATTAGGAACAGAATTTGGCATGTTTGCCAGATGGAACAGTTGACGAGTTGGGTCAACGACTCTGGCACTAAATTTTTAAAAATATGGAACCCCTGGCTGGAACAAGTTATCATCCCGGGGCTGGACGCCGCCTCAATATTGCATTAATAACAATAGATGGGTTCTCCTTGGATGTGACAGACTAGAATCAGACGTAGGAACATGCTAGTCAGAGCCACCCACCAATTATATGGCGCAACAGATCCGGAAATGCTGACAACTATACATCTCAGGACCGCTCGGACCCTCCTCCAGCAACGTATGGGACCTTCCCCCCCCCCCCCCCCCCCCCCCCCTACTCTTGCCCCCCCCCCCCAGTACTGTGAGTCAAGTACTGTATGTCTTGTCTTTTGTATTTGCATGTGGTGCGTCTAGTGCTGTTAAAGTCAACAGCTGTTCATCATAAAACTGTGGCGAGCCTATAATGTATGCCTATGGGAGGTGAGTTTCTGTATATATGCTTTCCACAAATAAAATGAAAGTTGAAAAAAAAAAAAAAAAAGAGCTGGTGTTTCTTTCTCACGGCTGTGAGTGTGAGGACGCGGTCACTCATTTAGTTGGACGAGTGAGCAAAGGCATCAACTAAACATGGTGGACACTTTGGTGTTTGGTTTGTAGTCTGTTTTTCTTGTTTGTGTGCTGTCTCCACAGGGCAAACACCTTGAACGATTCTGATGACATTTTGAGGGCACCTTTATGCCATCCTAGTTTAGATCGTCAAGAGGATTCAACCAAACCTTACATATTTCAACAGCTCGCACTTGCAAAATTAGGCTGCCGCCGGGGTGTGGGCTCCGCCTCTGCTGTTCCCTGATTGGCCGTCCTCTTTTCCTCGCGCTTGCGCCTGCCTCTGCCGCCCTCACGCTTGCTTCCGCAGCCCTCTCGCTTGCTGCTGCCTCCGCCGCCCTCGCGCTTGCTGCTGCCTCCGCCGCCCTCGCGCTTGCCGCTGCCTCTGCCGCCCTCGCGCTTGCTGCTGTCAAAGGACCTGGGGGGTAAGGGATCTATCAAGACGTTCGATTGGTTCAAAGAGGCATCAAATTTCCCAAATTCAGAATTATTTAGATTCCTCCAGGTCAGGGCATTTTATAACAAATTTCCTGTTCGTCCGGCATGAACTAATTTTGAACAGCTGTGTTCCAGACCAACGGACACACGGGGACTGACTTCTCGGATGTATAGGGAGGTAGTCTGTCCGGCTGGTAAGGACTCCCCCCGCCTACGATACATGCGACAGTGGGAGACAGAGCTAGGGGAGACTTTAGAGGACGATGACTGGAAATACATATTGCAAACGGCAGCGAAAAGTTCAATATGTGTCACATTAAAGGAGAACGCATATAAAGTCCTCATGTGGTGGTACCACACCCCAGTCAAATTATCTAAATTTGTCAGAGGTTATTCTCCGCTCTGCCCTAAACAGTGCGGAGAATTGGCTGACCTTAAACACATGCTGTGGTCTTGCCCAAGGGTGGTCCCGATTTGGGAAAAAAATTGAGATTGGCTGCAAGGGATGCTCGACTTAGAGATCCCCCTGGACCCGTGGCTGTTCCTGTTGGGCAGGCGGCCCCAGGGCATGTCTAGAACGACGCACAAACTGGTCATGCACTTTGCGACCGCCACCCGTTGTGAGATTGCGGCATTGTGGAAGCAGAATGAGATCCCAATTATCCCCAAAATTAGGAACAGAATTTGGCATGTTTGCCAGATGGAACAGTTGACGAGTTGGGTCAACGACTCTGGCACTAAATTTTTAAAAATATGGAACCCCTGGCTGGAACAAGTTATCATCCCGGGGCTGGACGCCGCCTCAATTTTGCATTAATAACAATAGATGGGTTCTCCTTGGATGTGACAGACTAGAATCAGACGTAGGAACATGCTAGTCAGAGCCACCCACCAATTATATGGCGCAACAGATCCGGAAATGCTGACAACTATACATCTCAGGACCGCTCGGACCCTCCTCCAGCAACGTATGGGACCTTCCCCCGCCCTTCCCCCCCCCACCCCTAGTGTTGCCCCCCCCCCAGTACTGTGAGTCAAGTATGTCTTGTCTTTTGTATTTGCATGTGGTGCGTCTAGTGCTGTTAAAGTCAACAGCTGTTCATCATAAAACTGTGGCGAGCCTATAATGTATGCCTATGGGAGGTGAGTTTCTGTATATATGCTTTCCACAAATAAAATGAAAGTTGAAAAAAAAAAAAAAAAAAAAAAAGAGGCTATGCGGAACAGTAAAGCACAGGTGTCTCCACTACAGAAAAGGTATTGGCCCTGCCCAAGCATCTGTATCCCACAGAGACCAAGGGCCCTGAAAACAAGGATACAGTGAGCGCTGGGGACACCGCTACACTGCAAAGCGAGATTGCAAAGTTTGAACCGCCTGAGCAAGTTGTGCATTCTTGTAAGCGTAACTGCAATGCTGTTGCAATACTACAGTCTGATTTCCACAAGGCACGGAATTGGAGGGCCAAATTATGATGGAGTAGCACAGTAAGAATCCAGCCGTACTGCAGTACCCATGGGGTTCATAGTGGATTCCTTGCCATGGGTGCAGCTGCTGTAAAAATGCAGTCTTGATGAGAATGCAACAGAAGAGTGTCCGGGATTGTAAACTGAGAAAGAACTCACGGATTATCCAGCAGTACTCCCATCGGAGTAAGTTAAGGAATCAAGAAAGAAAGGCCCAAGCCTATGAGTCTGCCGACTGTAATAGATAGGTACCATGGGGTACACTTGGGGTTAATGAATACCCCCCCCAAGTTGAAGTACTGGAGCCAAATGGTGTGGAACCAACCACAGATCATTGTATAAGTGACAAAAATGGGAAAGATGTCCCAGAAGAGAACATGGAAAACCAAGTAATGGAGGTCATCCCAGCTACAAGTCGCCCAGAAGTCATCACCTTGGACGTGGATTTCGGTCTCCACAAGAGAAGGCCAAACAGTCACTGGGAAGTGAGCACAATGAGCTGACCAATGAGGTAAAGGCTATTCTGCAGGATTAGGGAGACTGAGCACTAGAGGAAGAAGATGGAGGCAGGGCTGCCAACAGAAATACTACGTTTCCTGCATTAATCTGGGACTAAAAGATACTGCAACGAGATGTGGGCAGTCCAAAAGGCACTGAGCAGTGGAAACTGTGGGTTTGAAAATAAATGCTGGGATTTAAAATGGGACTAAAAGATACTGCAACGAGATGTGGGCTTCACAACGTGTAAACAAGTTAGTCCTTCGTCTGAACAGATGACTGGATACCAGGTCAAACGATGTTTCAAAGATTTGATTAACAATTCAATGGAACCCTCAGTTACTGTATGCGAGTAACAAAATATGTTTAAAAGAGATCCAATTAACAATTCAAAGAGACCTCTCCCTTTGTTTACTGTATGCGAGAAACTGTTTCAAAGAGAATAATTGAGATCTCCTAATCAATAATTCAGAGGGTAAGACCCCCACACTGGTATTAAAAGCCCAGAAACCTGTGAGTTAGTTAGGTCAGTTTTCTCCAACAGAAGAGGAGGTTCCAGTAAGCAGCTCCAGAGGGATGACCTGAATCATGGGAAGAAATTTCTCAACAACACAAGATTTAAGCAGGAGAATGATGTTGATATATACCGTATATCTAAATGCCATTTGCAATATTCAACATCATTTTATAACTGGAATTGTAACATGTAATGTAATTTGTTATCTTATTGCTGTATTGTAACAGTTTGATTTGTTCATATTACTACAATTTGAATATATTCGCTTGTGTTTGCGTTTCTCTGTCACACGTCCCCAAAAAGAACGTGAAATACAGCGTTATATTTCATACAATACCATTAGTGATTATTCTTGTAATACATTGGACTAAAACCACAAAGGTCATTAGAACCAAATACCACGCCATCTCGTAATGGCTATTAACATTGGTCTGATGATAAAGGGAAGGACAGCATAATCACCGAATTAGTGAACCCTTCCCTCCACCTAATGGGCTGTTAGGAGTTCATGTGTTGCGGGACAAATGTGAGGGTCTGAATCTAAAGTATATAAGGGACTCCCCTGTTTGAGCACAGCTCCTCCATGTCCTTTCCTTAGTTTTGTGGAACGCTACTACCGTGTGTATACAAACAATATATAAAAAGGAAGAAACTATGTGAGATCATCTAATTAAAGAAAACAAATCCTTACCCGACTGACTTCCAGGTAACGTATTTAGACCCATGGATGGCTTGTTATACGGGGGGTGGTAGTACACTTCACAGCTATAACATTATAACATACTTTATACTTTAAGACAGTTGGCAACACAAGCAAGTCATGGCTTATGCAGTGGGATTGAAGTTATCTGGAAGGGATGTGGAGTTAATAACATATTTGTATGTTAATAATACTGTATTACAACTGTGGCCATTAACCTCCAATACTTGTGCAGTGTGTTTATTGTGGCTATTGAATGAGTTGAGAGTAACACATTGTTCTTGGTTCTTCCTTCTAGGAACCAAGGTCATGTGAATACTATACAATGTTGAAACGTGGTAACCAAAAAAGATATAGACAGCAGTCTCTCGCAGGAGACGTGCAACACCAGATCATCAAAACAGTATATACTGTATTTATAGGCAAATGTGAAGCTAGGCATATCAAATGGCCTACAGTACACTCATAATTATTTCTATATATGGTCTTCACTTAACTTGATCCTGCCTGCTCACATGGTGTGCTCACGCAGGTGGCAGGACATGCTCAGCTATGGCCTTCAAAATAATTGTGCGAAAACATATTTTTCATCTCTTACCTAATTCATTATTCTGTGAAGACTCACTCCTTATCAGTGACTCTCACAATCCTACAGCAACATAGTTTCTACAATTATAATTTAGTAATGAAAACATTAGGCATATAACTGATAAAGATACTAAACCATACTGTGTTCATACAAATAGCATATAATGTAACAGTTTTGTCCCAACAACTTCTCACCCACGCCTCCCTGCCAGCTCTTCCTCTGCTAATGGTGTTAAACTATCTGATTTAATACTGACTAACCTTTAAAACTCGCCTCAGAAATCAGGCATCCCAATAGCCTGCACTCATGGCTATTGCCCCACACCCACAGTCACTCCTACCTCCCATTGTGGCCAAGCACTGACAGCTACAGCACTTATCCCCTCGCCTACTGTCTCTGTAAGTCTCCAAGCATAACACTTAGATTGTAAGCTCCTCGGGGCAGGGATTTATTTTCCTATTGCCTGACTTTGCTGCGCTTATTGTATTATTATAATTCCCTGTACTGTATTCTTTGTAATGCGCTGAGTACACTTTTGGCGCTATATAAATAAAGATATACATACATACATATTGTTATATCTCTTTAATAGATAGCAGATCTTTGGTGTGTTAAAGAGTTAATCCTACTAGGTACTAAATGGTTGTTTTTAATTCTGTGTCTGATCTAACCAAAACATTCACGTTGACCTTGATTCTCAGCTCTCGGCTCAGCTAACAGCTTATCTCTTAACTTTCCACTTGTAAACATCTTGTGGCCATGATAATTGGCTGTTAGGAAAGTGTCTCTTCTGCAACTGTTAAAGCATTAGTACTGGTATTGGAATATACTTTAATAGTTTTTCCTCTTTCTTCTCTCATATATTAACCTTAAAATTAGACTGTCAAATAACCTCAATTACAATAGTGAAAATAATAGAATTAATAAACAGATGACACGTTATATTTGCTTTTGTGTTATTCCTAAAAAATTAAACATCTTGGTTATTTTAAAGATTTAACTGTTTCACCCCCGATTTCCAACACACATCTTGGCGAGATCACTTTCTAAAACAAGATCCTCATAAGGAGTGCCTGGCTTTTGGCTCGGGGGCCCTCGTTCTAGCATCTACTGTCCACCCGCCTTCCCTTGGTCTCACAATCCCTCGTTTATCCCACCCATCAGTATAATATATATTAATACAATCATTTTAAAATGATTATTTTAACAGTTAAATCTCTGGAAGTTGATTTTTTTTTTTAAACTATCTACAACCTTCCTGAAGAAAAAATGTAATTAATGCGCGAAGCAAAGATTTGTCTGGTTTTGATTAGTTGGAAATTGAACACAAATTCCTTCTCTTCAGACCTTGAAATGGTGGTGTGTTTGTCAATAAAGTGTTACCTCCTACCCTTACCCCAACTTTTTCTTATCAACAAGCCAATAAAGCTAAGGGAAGAAAAGAGAGAAGGGGCTTTGCCATTGCAAACTCTTGTTGCACACAGTGACATCACACAAAATCAGACCCTAGAGAAAATCAAACCTGCCCTGGCTCAGCTTACCATGTTAATAACAACTTTATTTTAACATACTTACAGGATAAGTCATCAGTTACCCAGATTTAACCGACAGGGGGGGACAGCCGGTACAGGTATCCAGAACCAGTGTCTGCGGGGGGACCGGCCGGCTCAGCAAGTTGGGCCCGACCTAGTCTTGCGGCCGGGCCCCGGCTCTCCCTCAGCTGCAGGCCTCCTATTCTGTCCCACGCAAAGCTTCCAACGATGGCGCGTGACGGGCCTCTATGACGTCAGCGCACCAGAATTAAGCTTGGCCCAGCCTCAGGGAATCATGTGGGACAGAGAGGCCTGCAGCTGAGGGAGAGTCGGGGCCCGGCCGCGAGAGGACCGGCAGCCAGGCGTGGCCAGATGTCAGGCCCAACTAGCAGTGCCAGTCAGGCACCCCGCAGACAATCCACAAGGTCTGTTTTTTAAGTTTTGGGGGGGAGGGTGTAGTTTTTTTTATATATGTGTTTTTTTTATATGCATTGAGGTTTTTTTTTATATGCATTGTTGTTTTTTTTATATGCATTGGGCTTTAATTATAAATAAATATAAAAAACAGACACGCCAAGCC
>WSYH01008933.1:0-27483 GCA_036426205.1 Ascaphus truei | reverse complement strand
TAGATGACAGCCCCCTGGGTAGCAACCCAATGAGCCAACTCTACAGATTTAAGGCGGTAAACTAGAGTTGGAAGCAATATAAATAAAAAAATTAAAAAAAATAAAAAAAGAAAGAAAAAAAAAGAATTATCTACAAGGAAAAGAGAATGAAAAATGACTTCACGGCAGCAGAAACACCTTGAGAAGACCACACCCCCCCCCCCCCCCCCCCCCCCCCCCCCCCCCCCCCCTCCGTTGTCCGGTTTGTCTTGTATGTCCTTTATGTTTTGTTTCTGTCTCATACTAAAGAAAATTTAATAACCATACGATTGTGATAAAAAAGAAAAAAATGTTGGGGAATTGTATTACAATGGGCTGTGATATACTGTCAAAATTTGTAACCCCAATAAAGAAATTTGAAGTTGAAAAAAAAAAACACACCTGCTCAACAAAGCATATGAGTAGCTCCGTGGCTGATACTTTACACCTCATACATTAACCTTGGCCCCCTGCAGACGCACTTACCAGAACGCCCTCCTACTCTCTCTGAACATTCTTCCTACCAACCAATTAGATTGTAAGATCTTCGGAGCAGGGACTCCCTTTCCTAAATGTTACTTTTATGTCTGAAGCACTTCTTCCCTTTGTATTATTTGTATTATTTGGTATTTATATGATTGTCACGTGTATTACTGCTGTGAAGCACTATGTACATTAATGGCGCTATACCAATAAAGCCATACATACATCCTTATGACTAACTAATTTGACATTATTAATATTATTTTCATTATTTTGTAAATATGGTGAGCTTAAAATTGGAAGGGGTTTGATTCCCCAGTCTACTCCCTTTTTGTTTCATGTCACTGTGTTCAACCAGAGTTTGTGCAGGCAAACCCCCACCCTATATTTTTCATTCTTTCTTATATGGTGGGTTTAGGGTAAAGGAAAATACTTAATTGACAGATACTTCCGGACTCTGAGGCCCCTAGCAAATGTAAATTGTAATGAATTTCCAATTAAACAAATGTAGCCAAGTTTTTGCTTTTGGAATTGTTCAATTGGTTATTGGATGCCAATTAGACTGTTAAATTCATTACAAAGGGTTGTTGTTTTTGGGCAGCTATGTTAAATTGCACCTTTAAAAAGACAATTAAAAATAAACAAAGAACATATATAAGCATACAAAGAGTAAATTATATATTTTAATTGAGAAGCAAACTAGCCAACATTCTGTATTTCCTTACCCCAGACATGGCTGCACAAACAGTCCAACGAAACTGGCGAATGCTCTAGGGAAGCGTACATGTTTTAAATCATTAAGAAGTCAAAAAGTGATACATTTTGTGTGCTCATTTGCATTTAATTACTTAGAATCCTTATCTTCAGATTAACCACTGTCAGACATGCGACAATGAGATTAAGCAGGGTTTATGGATCTGTGTTAGACATGCAAATGTACTCGTGTTTCTTATCTTTAGCACATGCAATCAGTAAACCTGCATTCATTCTGTGTTTTATGTTGATGGAAACTTTCAGAAATAACTCATTTTGTACCAATGCAGTAAACTTATACTTTGCTCAGCTTCCTTTTAAACCAGCGGTGCGCAAAGTGGAGGGCGCGACCCCCAGGGGGGGACGCGAGACTGACTGCGGGGGGCACGGGGTTTACAGAGGCCCCGCGCGCTTCCCGAAGGCACTTAAATTAAGTCCGGGGGGATCTGCAGGGCCTCTGTAAACCCAGACTTACCTTGGCACCGGCGGCTTCTTAGACGCGTCGCCATGGCAACGCGGCATCAAATAACGCTGCAAGGTCATGTGATGTCACGTTTCTATAGCAACATGATGTCATACCGACGGAGCCGAGGTAAGTGGGGGGGCGGGACGCGGTGAGAGGGGAACCACCGGCAGGAGGGCGCAGGGAAAAAAGTTTGCGCCCTCCTGTTTTAAACAGTCAGAACAGTAGTTCTCATTTATTATTGGGAAAAAAATTGAAACTACCAGAAACGCTTTTGATTGGCTTATTGGTTTTCTGAAAATGTACACCACATTTACCCTTTCACAGAAGGAGGCTCAGAAACACATTGCATCCTCGAAACAGGAACAGGAAGCGGAAGTGGATGGGACTTACCGTTGATATCCGAATGAAACAATTGACAAACAAAATTCTTGAAACCGTGACACAGTGACAAAAAAAGAACACCATTGGGGTTATCCATTAAAGTGACATAGTGCTGTTCAGGGCACTATTGCATGGAAACTTCCATGGGAGTCCCAAGTGGCACTATTGCAGTTAATGAATAACACCCATTGCATGGTGATAGATACAGGAAGCACTTGTAAGGTGTGTTATTAAATGGTTTGGGCTTCACATTTTTTTTCCGCATGACCAGTTACCCACAACCCTTCCTGTTGAGTGCTCTGCGATTGTTGCCTTTTAATTTTTTATTGTTTTCTTAGCATAACCTGCAGATGACCCATGCTGATTTGATTTGGAGCTCTGCCACTTAGTAGTAATGCGTTTTCTGACACCGTGTAGAAAGCATGCTGCCAGGCGGGTGGCTTCAAGCATCAGCATTGGCGTCGGTTCTAACAGGCACATCCCCCCAGTGAGAAACATGGAACAGCATCACATCATCATTAATTAATACCAGCAATGACTTTACTCTACCAAGGTCTGTTGTCTGGATGGCTATTTGTTAAACCACTTGGTGAAAAACTGATATCTGTGAACTTTGCAAACTCCTTAGTTTCCATATGTTAAATTAATTCAGAAGTAGAAGGTTTATGTACAGTATGTCATTATAAAGTTATATATTTACAGCTGCAATCACTGGCAAACATGTTAACTTACCTAAAACAACCATTTCTGAAAAATGTAACAATCTAGTTGACTTGCTTAAACAGATGTAATCACGTTTAAAAAGAATAATGCCTGCTTTTTGGTTCTTTTAAAAAAAAAAAATTCTTTAAGGCCTGTGAAGAAGTGTTTGTCAACGAAGTTTTTCCCTTATCCCACCCTGAATTCATCACAGAGCCAATATGGTTGCAGTGTGGGGGGGGGGGGGAGGTGAGGAGTAGAGGGGGCTTTGCCTGTGCAAACTCTTGCTGTATAAACGGGACATCAGACAGAAGGGAGTAGTCCGAGAAAATCAAACCCCATCCAAGTCTCAACTGTAAAAAAAAAAAAAGATATTTCAGATTACGTACAGACAAATATTGATTAAAAAAGGCATCAGTCACTACGATGTAACCATTTAAACATGTCACAGCAATTAGTACACTTTGGGGTCCTATAAGGGACTGCTTCTTTAAATGCTTGCTTTGGAAATTAAAATAAATTAGCCATTAATATTTGTGTTCAAGCATTTATTAAAGGTGTGATCCAAAGCTGTTAAAACATAGAAAATCAAAGTTCACTTCAGATCTTCAGCACTATGTTTTTATTTTGTAACTATCTAATCTCATAATACACATTTAATCTACGATTAGCAGGCCCATTATTTTGTATGGGTGAAAACAGCATGCTTTTTTTTATCAAATTTCAAGAAACATAAAATAGGAGGAGATCTGAGAAGCCACAGCATACACTAAAAGGAAGGGATTTATATCTTAAGGGGAGCGTAATAAACCTGGTGAGGAGGCAACATCAACATGCAATGTTTTGTTATTAAATTGGATATTACAGATTGCCGTTTTAATCAACCCACACAAATAATCTACTTCTTTTCAGGCTTTGCAAGACAAAGCTGAGATTTTATCTGCTACTGCACAGATGAAAGTAGCTGCTATAAAAGAATGTGGAACAAATACTTGCCAAAGCAAGAAAAGAAGCCCCTCTTTGCAGCCCTCAATTCCTATATGAATGTGTATTAACTAAAAATATCACCTTTATTGAGGTACTTGTATAATAATTACGGCGAAATAAAATGCTAGGGTAGTGTAAGAGCTATTATTGTGGCCATGGAAGGAGTCTCATGACACCAACACCTAACATTACATGACGTGGCCTGATAATGAAGGTAAATCCTGATGTATGTCTCTTCACCATGTCTGGCCAACAGGTACCACTAGATTAATGGGTAGTACCACTTTAGATATGTTAATATATTGACCTGAAGTGTGTGTGTTGATGCGGAGACCCACACATAACTGACAGCATGTCCAGAATAAATTAAATTAAGTCGCTCAGTCTAGTATGTAGCGGGTTATACACTCGACAACAACAATACTTAGCTGACACAATTGTGATATCAAGGAGTACATCTGATGTTACATCATCCTTGAGGCTTTTTGAACTCTCCCCATAAACAATACGGGGCAAGAGTCACCATATATATAGCCAACGGATTCCAGTATATATTTGGGTTCCTCATAATCAATCAGGCTAACAGCCGACTAGAGCTCTTACACTATCCCAGCATTTTATTGTGTTGCTTTTGTGTAGTTCATGTTCATTTGTCCAACATAATTTTTTTTTTCAACATATATTTTTTATTTTTCCAAGACTGAACATGATAACATAAAAGGGGGGGGAAGAAATGGAGAGGGGGTACAGAAAATAAAAAGGGGTAGTGGGGGTGTGGGGATGACATCCATCTTGGGCTCCTCGCAGGGAGCGAACATTCAAAAATACTTTGTTACATCCCTAGCCAAGTCTAGGTCTGCTTAGTCGTTAGCAATCCCTTTATTTCGTAGTTCCAGTTGTGTTCTTCCAGATGTATGTCTCCCATGGGTCCCATGTGGTCAGGAAGGTGTTGTGCCTGTCGTGGATTAGGCTTGTAAGTCTCTCCATTGTCATTATATAATTTATCTTGTGCATTACCTCAGTGATATGGGGGGTGGGGGGGGGTCATTCTGTTTCCAGTGTTTTGCAATTAGTGTTTTAGCTGCTGATAGGATCTGTGTTATCAAAAAATCTATTTTTCTCTCTAGGCCCTCGTTAGGTTTTAGTAGAAGCACTGTTTCTATATTCCAGGGTAAGTCCAAACCTGTTACCCCTTCTATTAGCCGTCTGATTCTTCCCCAAAATAGGATTATCTTGGGGCAGGACCACCATATATGTTTAAATGTGCCCATTTGACCGCAGTTTCGCCAGCACATAGGGGAGGTTAGCGGGAAGAAAGAATGGAGACGTGCTGGTGTATAGTACCACCTGTGTAGGACTTTCAGATTGGTTTCCCTGATCAGTGAGCAGCGGGAGGCTTTAGCTATGCTTTCGTGGATTTCTACCCAGTCCTCTTCCTTTAAGGGGTTCCCTATATCATATTCCCATTCTGTAACCGCACTAGCACCTCCCAGCTTGGGGAATATTTTATTCTAAGTTTTAATTCACTTATAAATACTTTTCACCTGTTTCGGCGTATTGATATCCTAATAAACTTTTATTATTTTCATTTTAACAGGTTAGATGTCCTGTCGCCATATAGCCCTGCCTTTTGTGGGTGACTGGCATCAGTTAGGCTCCTCTAAGGATTACTATATCCTCCCTACTATTCATTATTGTTGCACAATGAGTGCGTGCTAAGAAGGGACTTATGTGACCTCGGTCAACATCTTTTTGCATTCTATCTGATATCTTGACCAGGATTCTAGGTCTTTTTTCAAGCTTTTAATAAGATTCGGGTAGTTTGCTCTATATATATCATCATATAGTCTTGTAATGTACACTCCCAAATATCTCATTTTGTCTGGCATCCATTTTATTGGGAATGTTTTCTTTAGTACGTTTTCTGTTTCCTTATTTTATTTATTTATAAAATATTTTACCAGGAAGTAATACATTGAGAGTTACCTCTCGTTTTCAAGTATGTCCTTAGGTATGTGTAGGCTTATAACCTCTGACTTAGTGTGGCTCACTTTGAAGTTTGAAAGTTTGCCAAATTCGTCTAGTGTGTCAAATAGTTTTTTTCATGAAATTTCTGGGTTAGTCAAAGAAAGTAGAGTATCGTCCGCGAATAAAGACACTTTGTATATATTGTTTCCTATAGGGACTCCCTCTATCCCTTGGTTCTCTCTTATCCTTGAGGCTAGTAGTTCTATGCACAAAGTGAACAGCATAGGGGAGAACGGGCAACCCTGTCTGGTACCGTTGGAGACTTTAAATGGTACTGAGGTGAAACCTGAGGTGCGCACTGTGGCTATTGGGTTGGAATATAATGCTTTAATGCCCTTAATAACGTTTTCATGTAGGCCGGTTGGAATATAATGCTTTAATGCCTTTAATAAAGTTTTCATGTAGGCCCATCTCTCTGAATACCCGGAACATAAAAGGCCAAGCCACTCGGTCGAAAGCTTTCTCAGCATCTAACCCCAGGACCAGGGTGGGGCGTTGATTCGTATTACTGTTGTGGATAATGTTAATTACTCTCCGAATGTTATCAGAGGCTTGTGGTTCTGGGGTGAACCCCACCTGGTCCGGGTGGACCAAGGTATTTAATACTCTGCTCAATCTGGTTGCTAGGATTTTGGCGACTAGTTTTATGTCTGTATTGATCAGAGAGATGGGCCTATAGCTTGAGCCTTGCGCAGGGTCTTTCCCTTCTTTTAGTATAACGATTATTGAGACTTTTAGGGATTCTTCCGGTGGTGCTTCACCATCCAGAATCTTATTGAACCATCGGACCAGATAAGGTTTTAATATGTTTTTGAATTTCTTAAAATAGAAATTAGTGAACCCGTCTGGGCCTGGAGCCTTAGAGTTCTTTAGAGATTTGATGGTTGCTGAGACCTCCTCTGATGTTATTGGGGCTCCTAGTTGGCTTGATTCTGACTCATCCAATTTGGTTAGTTTTGTTTCTTTTATATATTCGTCTACTTTTGTTTCTAACTCCCTGTTGTCTCGGTCAGGGTTTGTCAAATTATATAAATTAATATAATACTGAACAAACTCATTGTTAATTTCGGCTGGGTTATATGTTAGATTGTTTTGATTGGTTTTTATGCTATATATATTAAGGCTCGCTGTTTTATTTCGAAGTTTGGCCGCTAGTTGCCTGTCTGCCTTATTGCCTTTTTCGTAAAAGGTCTGATTTGTCCATCTCATTGCTTTTTCGGTGTCTTCTATCAATATATTTTTAAGTTCCGATCTGTCTTTATCAATCATTGCTCTAACTGTGTCTGTTGGGTTTTGTTGGTAAGTATAGTCATTTTCACTAATACTATTGTTTAACTTGTTTATCCTCTTATTTTTCTCCCTTTTCCTATGAGAGGCAATACTGATTGCTCTATCTCTAAGGGTGGCCTTGTGAGCTGCCCATAGTGTGCAGTCGCTGACTTGCTCGTTATCATTTAGTGAAAAGTAATCACGTATGGCCGTCTCTATGGCTTTTTTAGTTTCTGGTATTCTGAGTAAAAGGTCATTCATATGCCAGTGTGTGCCCGTCGGCCTTTGGTGTAGGTCTCTTAGAATTAATAATACCGGGGCGTGGTCTGACCATGTTATATTGTCTATTTCTGCTTTTGTTATCCGGTCAGCCAGTTCTCTAGATATAAAAATATAGTCGATGCGGGTGTATTGTTTATGCGGGGCCGAGTAAAAGGTAAATCCTTTAGTTACAGGGTTCATTAGTCTCCAGGTGTCGACCAGCCCATTTGTTCTTATATTTTGTTTAAGAGCGATTGAGCTCTTCAATCTCGAATGGTGCTCTTTGCAAATGTGTCTCGACTTATCTTTATTGCAGTCTATAACTGTGTTGAAATCGCCTCCAATTATTAAGTGGCCCTTCTTGTTTTGGTTTATCACATTGAAGGCCTCATTAATGTAGCTTTCCTGGTCATTATTAGGGGCATATAGACATGCTTGTGTTATTTCTATTGTGCCTAGTTTGCCTGATACAATTAGCATTCGCCCGGCCTTATCTCTTTTTATTTTTTCTATTTCAAAAGGGACACTGGTTCTAATCAGGATGGCAACACCTGCTTTTTTGTTTATCGCTGGGGAGTGGTATATTTGGGGGAAGTTTCTGTCTCTTAGCCTAACCATGTCTTCTCTATTCAGATGTGTTTCTTGGAGCATGTGTATGTCGCTTTGTCTATTTTGAGATCCCTAAACAGTAGTCTCCTTTTCATAGGAGAGTTCAATCCCTTGACATTCTGGGTAGTTACTTTTAATAATTTAGCCATATTCTTGTTTAAAATACCTTGTGGGGGTATTTGCTAGGGCCGTCTTTTTATTGTTGGTTGTCTTGTGGGGATATTTCGGTTTTCGGGGCCATATCTTTGTTTGTTTTTTGGTTATATCTTTTTGGATGTATACAAGTGTATTTCAGTTAGGATGAGATGAGGGAAGAAATAGGGAAAAACAAAAATAACCTTGGGGGGTTTTAACGTGGTGTGGGGTGGGGCCCTCTGGTACTTTGGGCCTTTGGCTCTGCGTTTGGGGTATTTGGGACATGCAGAGTCAAGAAAAAGGGGAAGGCATGTGTGTGGGGTGCAATGTGGTACTTGCAGTCTGAGAGGTTTTGGACGTATACAGTGGTCAGCTCTGCATGGACCCATGTCGGTATTCCGGTTTGCTGGCCAACCTTCTTTTCTAATAGGACTGACTGATACTAAAACACATATACAGGGAGAGAAAACACAACAGTCAAACTTTTGAATAAAACATATTGTACAGTTTTGAGCGCAGTTATACTTTTAACTAAGTTGAGCAGAGTCTACAAAGGAATAATAATGGCTTATTCTGTTTGTTCACAGTTGTTAAATTATTCTGCTCTTTTTCCCCCTCTCCTCATGCCCCCAGTTGTTCGCGTCCTTTTATTTGGGACGGCATAAAAGTTCCAGGCTGGGGGTTTCAATTGAGGTGGGCTTGTCTCTTCTGAGCTCTCATAGCTTTGCCAAGTTCGAGTTAATGAGCCTCAGAGATTGGGACTTGGTAGGCTATCTTGGGTTTGTTGTCACTCTGGACCACCTTTCGCGTCCCGGTTGCGGGGGTGCTCTCTCTATGTCTCTCCTTAATCCTTCTGGGATCTCCCTGCCCAGCGCTGATATAAATTCAGGTCCTTCCTCTGGGGTTCTTAAAGTAGCTTGCTTTCCCTTGTGTGAGGCTTGAAGGTGAAGGGGAAACCCCATCTATATCTGACGTCTTTACTCCTCAGGTAGCCTGTGATTTCCTTGAGTTCGCGTCTTTTGGCTATTCTTGTTGGTGCGAGATCCGAGAAGATTTGCAGTTCTGTGTCTTCAAAAGGGATCTTATCTAAGTTTCTGACTTTGTTGAATATTTCCTCTTTGGTTGAGTAATAGTGAAATCTTGTGATTATGTCTCTGGGCCCTCTGTTTTCGAATTCTTTCGGTCTGTATATTCTGTGGGCTCTGTCCAGTTCCTGCTTAGTGTTGGTAGCTTCTGGGAGTAAGCTCTGGAATAGCCTGTTTAGGTAGGGCTTAATTTCTTCGTTAAGGACTGACTCCGGAATGTTTCGAATTCTGAGATTGTTCCTTCGTGATCTATTCTCTGCCTCTTCCTGGGCGTCTTGGAGTCGGAGTATCTGTTCTTTCATTTGGGTTATATCTCCGCTTGCTTTTCGGTGACTGCTTCCATGGCAACCTCCAGTCCTGTTGTCCGCTCCTCTACCTCCATGACTTTAGTGTGGAGGCTCTTCATTGTACTTTGCAGCTCCTCATGGAACGTCTGCTTTATTTCCTTGAACCAGGCTTTTAGTTCGTTCCTGATATCTGGGTTTTGGTCTACATCTAACCCTGAATCAGTTTCCTCTTGGTCTTGGGCTCGTGCTGCTTTCCCTTTGCCCGTTAAAGTAGGCGTCGCGTTCCTTTTCGTAAAAATCATGGAGGCTTCTGGTTTCCCTGACTTTCTGGGTGGAGCCATGTCGCCGGTGCGCAGCTGGGAAATATAGAAGTAAGTCAGTCCTAGATCTTTCTTTTTTATTATTTGTTTGGTTGCATTAAATTATGAAAACTTGGTGTGAATCTTGTCCTTTTAATAGGCTCATCTCAGTACCACAATTGCATCCCCTCACATGGCCATCCTGTTAGTGCATGGGACTAATTGTATAGATCCTGATTCTTTAAAGTTTCGTCGGGAGGCTTGGAGGGGGGGAGGGGTGTGGTGGGGCGTGCATGTACTCGGCTGTTCAGCGTCTGGCTTCAGGCTTTGATGTACAGGTAGTGCCCGTGGTATGCAATCTATTGTTCAGTGGGGTCCCCTTCAGGTCTCTTTGGGTTTTACCTCTGATCTCTCAGTCTGGTCCCCTCCTGCAGGCTGTTTTTTTGTCTCACTGCTGACCTCCCTCACCCCAGACACAGATCACCGGTGGCCATCTTAGGTGTGGAGTATGCTTTTTAATTCTTAGTTCTTTGCTTTATTTTTATTTTTTGGGGGGCTCTTGGTATCTGCCTGCTGTGGTAACTTGTTGAAGGGGGGGGGGTCACCCACGAACACCCTCTCCCTTGTTCTAGGCTGCTCCTGGTTATTTCGGGTGTAGGGGCCGGGGGGGGGGGGGCAAGCTCACCTCTGTCAGCCCTACTGCAGCGTGCAGAGTCTAAAAGCTGCAGTTCAGTCTTTTTTTTTTTTTTTTTCAATTTATTTTTTGACTTCAATAGTTTCATGTGGGCAATCTCTAATTACCTAAAGAACTGCATAGCAGCCGGTCAATTCGTTCTCCGTCTATTGATCGGCAAAGTTTGGCGACATCTTTAAATATGGGGAATGTAAATCGTTGCTATAGGAACAAGCATGCTTGTTAAAATAGAATACAAGAAAATTGGTCTTTCAAAGTTGTTTTTTTAAAACAGAAAATGCTAAAAGTATTTTTTCTTACTACAGAACTGATTTATTAAAAAAACCACACATGCAGGATATTGACTGAACTGCAGCTTTAATGGCCGCCGCTCTACGCTCCCCTAGCTCAGCCAGAGCTCTGGAGTTTGTTGAGCAGGATAGCATGATCAACAGTATCAAAAGCCTTTGCAAAATCTAGTAATATTGCACCAGTGAGTTGTCCCCGTTCCATTCCACACTGGATTTCATTGCAAACTTTTAGCAGGGTAGTTACGGTGGAGTGTTTGGGGCGAAAGCCAGATTGGAATTGGCTAGGGAAATTTGTCTTGGTATAGTAATTGCTTAATTGGGAGTGGACACATTTTTCCATGACTTTGGATAGGATTGGGAGAAGAGAGATTGGCCTGTAGGTTGAGACAGTGTTTTTGTCCCCACTTTTGAAGATTGGGACAACTCTGGCAGTTTTCCAGATCTTAGGGATATGGCCTCAGACAGGATATAGTTGACTATGGAAGCAATTGGTTTTGCAATGGCTGGGGCACCAAGTCGTAGGAACTTAGATTTTAGTAAGTCAGGTCCGCATTGGCTGCTTAGTTTTAATTTGAGGAGCGCTTGTGTAATCTCCTCTACGGATACTGGGCTAGATTGAAAATTGTGGGCAGTGTTGGGAGAGGGTGGGGCTATGTGGGTACTCCCAGGATGAGATTCAGGTTTGTGGTTTGGGTTGCGTTTTGCTAATAAGTTAGTAGCACACCCCACAAAGTAATCATTGAATGCATTTGCAATGTCAGTGGGGTTTGTCAGAGTAATATCCCCCTTAATGATATTACTTGGCTGTTGATGGTTAGAAGGCTGGAATATATTGTTGATAACCTTCCAGAAGTTAGCTGGGTTTGATGAATTCTGGAGGAGATTGTCAGAGTAATATTGTGCTTTTGCTTGCCTTGTTTGCCTTGTTCACATGTACAGGCATCTGTAGTGGTTGAGATCCTTGATAGTGCCAGTTACTTGGTAGCTTTTCCACAAGGCATCTCTGAACTGGTAGAGTGCTATTAGGTCAGTTGTAACCCATGGTAGGTAGGCTGTACTTACCCTTATTCTGCGTAGTGGAGCATGAGTATCACAGAGTTTTAAGAATTCTGATTGGAAATAGTCGAGCACAGAATCAGGGTCGGGGATTAAATTGATTCTGTGCCAATGGCAGTTGGTAAGGTCAGACAGAAACTGTTGTGGGTTAAAGTTTCTAAATGTTCTAGTGAGGAGAACTTTAGGGCTTGATTGGGGCGGTTTAACTTTCCTTACACAGTACACTATTGCATGGTCACTGAAAATGTCAGGAAGGATGCCAGAGGCTTGGATTCTGCTGGGATTTGAGGAGAGAATCCAGTCTAACAAGGAATGGTTGTGCGATTTCAGGTTTGTCCGTGTGAGTTGGGAAATGAGTTGCGATAGGTTAAGCGATTTGATTTGTAACTGGATTTTGTGGTTTTTAGGGTCAAGCCAATTGAAGTTGAAATCCCCAAGAACTAGAAGCTCACTTTTCTTATTCAGAGAGGAAATTAAGCCAAGAAACTGGCTGATATCAATCAGGGACTGTAGAGGGGCTTTAGGGGAGCGGTAGATGCCAGCAAGCAAGATGGGCTTAGAAAAGGGGAGGCAGATTCTGCCAACTAGGATTTCAAAAGAGGGCAGGCTTGGGGGGCAATTTAACCGTGTAAATTGTAAGGTGTCTGCAATATAAAATTACACCCCTCCTCCTCTCTTTGACCTATGTCTCATAGAAATGGAGTATCCCTGAATGGCAATATGTGCATCAGGAATTTTAGAGGTTAGCCATGTATCTGTAAGAATGATGGCTTTTGGTTTATGCATAAGGCACCATGCTCTTAGTTCATCCAGTTTGGGCAACAGGCTCCGGATATTTATATGGGCGACAGATAGCCCTTTTTGGAATTTAAAGGGGGTATTCTCAGGGGTATGGGACAGAGTTGGAAAGGGAGGGCCTGGGTTAAGTTCAATATCGAACTAGGGGGAAGGAGGGGGGGATGGGGAAACCCTCGCTACTGCTAGCTGGAAATGGCTATAGTGGAGGTGCTACTATCAGGGGAAATCAGAGATAGAACAACAACAAGAGAGCAAGAGCCCCAAGGAGAGCACTCATCCACTAATAATGAACAGGTGTAACTAGAATACATGTGTTGAAAGGGAGGAGTGAGTGAACAATAAAATATAATATTTATTAGAAGGATAAAATAATGGTGGAACACTGTCGATCCAATAAAGTCGTGTTGTGAGCCAGTTAACAGCGAATTAAAATAAGGACGAATGAACCAAAGTAGTGGTCACTGTGCTATCTAAACTCCTATGATGGCTGGTACCATCCACTACCAATGTGCTAACAATTATCACCGCGATGTATGGTGATGTATAAATGACCTATAGTAGGTAGTGGCATACAGAGGTAAATAGTCACAGTGAATACCTAAGTAGCCCAATATAAAAGGGTCAATGCTGTATCAAGGGTGAGCAACGCAGTGCACAAGTAGTGCCTGCACACACATCGAGATCCAGTTTGCAGCGTGTCGTGTGTGGATAGTGGTAGGCTATCCAGACTCCTAGAGTATACACCTAAAGCATACCAAGCTGTCCAGAGTCTTAATCAAACCCTCCCAGAGTATATATGGAATGGTGTGGTGATAGCTTCTTCGTGAGTATTTTAGCACAGTGACTGCCTATACCACATACATCAATAAGTCATAGAGATATCAGTTATTACTATGACAGTACACATGTAGTGCCTGTTAACATGTACTGATCCAGAGATTAGGACCCTGCATATATTCATGTGTGCATCAGACCTTGTGATAGGCAAAGTCAGTGGCTCCTATGGCAGTACACAAGTAGTGTCTGTCAACATGAAATTAGGACCCTGGAGTTACCATGTATACCGGAGATATGGGTAAAACTCAGAGGAAATTCCTTTGCATACCAGGGTAGCATATGGCCAGAAAGGCGACCCAATGTCTAGGACCTGAGTATGTTTCAAAGGATTTTGTCACCTCCAATGTTTGCATGAGGGTGGGGACTACTCAAACCAGAGCAGTCTTCAAGTGTTCCATTTCACACCTCACAACAAAGGATTTCCTGCCAGGTACTCCGTTTGGTAGACTGGCTCGCATTCCTGATATAGAGGAGGGGTTATAGAAATGGGACCCCAGGGCTCTACTGCGCATATACCAACTAGCCGGGGGGCATGTGTCAAAAAGTCTTCCCACGTTAACCACTTGCTAGAGGTAATTGAAAACCAATCCACGGTACTCAATGTTAAGGATTGGGCACAAAAGGTTTATAAACTGATGTCCACCCTGTATCCTTGGTCTTCAATTTATCATCTGAATGCTACCTGATTGCGAGAGAATTGCTATACTTCATACTTCTCATTCCCCAACCCCAAAGTAAGTGTACTTCTTGTTTGTTACTGTATTATTCGTGTGTTCACCTATCCAAAGGAATAAATATACTTTATTATATCTAAGACTCGTCCCAGTTCGACCCAGTGATTTGTGTTAACCCTTTAATAACTGTGGCAGGCTATCGTCACAGCCACCTCAAAGAATTTCGTACAGATTTGTTAGAATTCGTTCAAGAGTCACCAGGGCTAACGAATTTCGAAGTTTGGGGCAAATCCTTAGTTACGTTATTAACCCCTTCGGTAGGCACAGATATAGACAATTCCTGCCTACCTTTAACATGAGCGCCCAATCCCCATTCTGAGAAGATTTAACCCACCAATAGCCGCGTTGCCTGCAGTTTACAAAATAGGCCAAAAGGCTTCCCGGTTTGCAAAGTGCATGTGTCGGCTTGACACTCGGGCAACTTAGCATACCTGATGTACACCCTCTTTCTGGTGCCTCTTAGTCTGAGGTTTGGCGCGAAGGTGTCAATGGCCCGGGATCTACAACTTCTTAGGAATCCGGCCATGTATACATTAGGGTGCTCTGCGGTCTTTCATCCCTGACACTTCTTTAGACTGAGGGGCGCCTGGTCAGTGGAATCCCTTTGAAGTGTCAGGAATAAAATACCCGTAGCTCATCGTCCCCCGGCCTATTTACAGGCCAAAGGAATTTTTCCCGGGCTTATAGGAACAAGTCCTGCCCATACAGTTTAAACACACAGGTTACACACTTTATTTAAAAAAATAATGTTTTGGGTGTATGTGTACTGTAATTTTTTCATGTAAAGGTATGTTGTGTTTTATTACATATGCACTCCAAAAATCAGGATGCTGGGTGCTTCCGTTCTCGAGTTAGCCTTTCTAATTGAAATGCCGGCTTCGGGGATTCCAGTTCACTGAATTCTCACGTCAATTGACACAGTTCCCACGTCAATTTACTGGCCGCCTTTCAAGTCAGAAAGCTAACTGAGGAACGGATACATTCTATCGATAAAGCTGCGTGTTCACCATGCCTCGGCTTGGGTGTCAGTTACTGGGCAGGAGGGAAACTGAATGCAGTGATGGGAGCTGATATCCTAACACTTTGGATCCTGTTACAGCTGGAGGCGCTGTACCAACAAGTGAAGACACCCCAAAAGCCTGTCCTATTGCCCCATACCACCGCGGCAACTCAGTTCTCTTAGCCTCACAGATATGCTTCAGCACCACACAAAGTAGTAGCTCTGTGTATTTCCCAGAGGAGGGGGAAACAGGGTTACACATAATTATGCCCCTATATAAAGCATTAGTAAGACCACACCATCAATATGGAATACAATTTTGAGCAAAGACATTATGGAACTAGAGAGAGTGCAGAGAAGAGCCACCAAATTAATAAAGGGGATGGACATTCTAACTTATGAGGAGAGGCTAGCTAAATTAGATTTATTTACATTAGAAAAGAGGCATCTAAGAGGGGATATGATAACTATATACAAATATATTCAGGGACAATACAAGGAGCTTTCAAAAGAACTATTCATCCCACGGGCAGTACAAAGGACTCGGGGCCATCCCTTAAGGTTGGAGGAAAGGAAATTTCACCAGCAACAAAGGAAAGGGTTCTTTACAGTAAGGGCAGTTAAAATGTGGAATTCATTACCCATGGAGACTGTGATGGCAGATACAATAGATTTGTTCAAAAAAAGGTTGGACATCTTTTTAGATGGGAAAGGTATACAGGGATATACCAAATAAGTATACATGGGAAGGATGTTGATCCAGGGATTAATCCGATTGCCAATTCTTGGAGTCAGGAAGGAATTAATTTTTCCCCTTAATGGGGTTTTTTGTTTGCCTTCCTCTGGATCAATAAGTAAGTATAGATATAAAATAAAGTATCTGTTGTCTAAATTTAGCATAGGTTTAACTTGATGGACGTACGTCTTTTTTCAACCTCATCTACTAAGTAACTATGTAACTATATACAAATATATTCGGGACAGTACAAGGAGCTTTCAAAAGAACTGTTCATCCCTATGGCAGTACAAAGGACTCAGGGCCATCCCTTAAGGTTGGAGGAAAGGAGATTTCACCAGGAACAAATGAAAGGGTTCTTTACAGCACCCGTGTGCAAACTGAAGAGCACGGGTGGTTGCAGAGGTCCCGCACTCTTCCTCAAGGCATTTAAATTAAATGCCGGGGGACCGCGCAAGGTCTCTGCGACCTCAACTTACCGAGATTCAGCCGGCTTCTGGTCACTTCGCCATGACAACGCGGGTCAAATGACGCTGTGGGGTGATGTGTCGTGTCATCATGGAAACGCATGAAATGATGGTGCAGTGTCATGTCACGTGACCCTCTGCGTCATTTGATGCCAGGTCACTGGGGAGGGGGGACGCGAGCTCTAGAGCCGGCACAAAGGGGGGGCGTAGCCCAAAAACTTTGCGCACCCCTGTTTTACAGTAAGGGCAGTTAAAATGTGGAATTCATTACCCATGGAGACTGCCATGGTAGATATAATAGATTTGTTCAATAAAAGTTGGACATCTTTTTAGAAAGGAAAGGTATACAGGATATACCAAATAAGTGAACATGGGAAGGATGTTGATCCAGGGAGTAATCTGATTACCAATTCTTGGAGTCAGGAAGGAATTAATTTTTCCCCTTAGGAGATACCATTGGATGATATGACACTGGGGTTTTTGTTTGCCTTCCTCTGGATTACTATACTGTAAGTACGGATATACGATAAAGTATCTGTCGTCTAAATTTAGCATAGGTTTTACTTGATTGACGCATGTCTTTTTTCAACCTCATCTACTATGTAACTATGTAAAATTGTAGTACTGTATGTCCTTTCTGTGGAGCCAGTAATTCCACTTAACCTATTGAACACCACCTGTTCCAAAATGATATAATTCCTAAATGTCCACTGAGACAGACCAGTCTAATTGCCTACTTACCCACTGAGGTATTACACTACGATTGTGTTTTTTGTTTCCACGTTATCAATCCACGTGAACTGCGGACAAAGACCTCAGGCGCACAACCATCTGCAACGTTGGGTTTGAAAAACTTCTCTTTTTTTTAGATTTTTTTTAACATATATCCCAAATGTCCCAAAAAAGACTTTCATTTGTGCTTTATCTGATTTCCAAGAAAATCAGTGGACTTTATCGGCAGTAATGGAATTCGAGTCACATTTATGTTTCTTTTCACATATGTTTACACTGTTTAATATTAATATCACCAGTCACTACTAATTTAAATTGTATTTTGCACCAATTCTGAGAATAGCGTTAGGCACCATTGTCAGTGTGAGTATACATGACAGTGAGACACACCACAGGAGAACAGATACACACAGAACATACAGGCACAATCCTCTCCTCCCTCTGCTCACACCTTCCTCCTGATGATGATGCTTCCTTCTCTTCTTGGCCTCGCCTCCCCAGATACATTATTATTATTTTCATTTATTTATAATGCACCAACATATTCTGTAGTGCTGTACAAAGGATTGGAGGATGAAAACAATAAAATAACAAACATAAACATCTCCGCTCCTTGACCCCGGCTTTCCTCTGCAACCATCCGACCTCTCCAACCCCTGACCATGGCGAGTATTACGATTACCCTCACATCTCCAACCCCTGACCCACCTACACTACTATCACTTCACTCTGCACTCCGGACGCGCTCACACGACTGGAGGTCGGTTCATACTAACATCCCCATTTGCGGTCCCGTCCTGTTTGTGGTGAGCACCCGTTACATCTTTGGCATGACTCTTGTGTTATGTCCAAGACAGTCAGCGGTAGAGTGAATACTGACCCCTACAGCAGATATGCAGGGTGGAGGAGCTGACCGATCTCCAGGTCTTTGAAGTTGTCACTTTTCCTCTGATATTAACCAGGTTTAGTATTAACGGTCTTAGTGGACCGGAGAAGTGAAGGCACATTGGAGAGACTCCCTTAGGGGCGCCTTTTGCTCAACTCGGGTGTTACGTCCAAGGGAATCTGAGTTAGAGTGAAGGAACACATGCTCCTGATGCCACATCCTGATTGGTAATGCAGTCAATTAGAATGGAGGAAACTACCCAACCCCCTAACAACTGCCCTGCTTTCTCAATGCTCCTCATTCTTTTCATCCTCCAACGGCTCCCCTGGGGGCGCAAAACCCTGCTGAGAAACACTGTTCTTGAGTATCCTAATAACTCTGCCAGGATTTCTCTGATCTGTACCTCAATGCAATCAGAATATTCCTGGAGTCGTTCCACATACCAGACACTGGTACCTTTTACTACTATATCGCATTGAAGGGAATATGATGATACTGTAAAGGAGAGATTGAAATAATCTTAATTAACGATTTATATCAGGATATAAACATACAAAACAATATTCATATTAATTCACATCACAGTAGGTTTCTGAATAGCTTAGCTCCAGTGAGATTTACAACACACAAATGCATTGTCAGGGGTTCTCTCACAGTATACATTCCTGTCTGATTCCCACCACAAGGAGTCAGGACATCCATTCTGTTTAGCATTTACTCTGGTTCCTGGTATTGGATGTGAACTTCCAGGTGACATTTCTGAGGGTCAGTTATACATCTGTGACATTTTGTTTCACTCAGCTTACTTAACCCACTGTGTTCCAGGAAGGACTGGAACATTTTAGTTATCAAAACCTATTTCAATAGATCTGTTGAAGGTACCTATATAAAAAGTAAATTAACCCATGATTTGCTTTCAATTTTGCAACAGTACTTCTTTAGCTTGCAGTATATTACAATTGCAATTTGGGACATGTTTTATACTACCGGTAATTGAAATGTTCAACCAGTAAAGTTAAATTATATTTATGCTATTAATTAACTTTGTTTCTCACAGCATATTTATTTCCAACAGATAAATCCATGAGCAGAAGTACACCTGCAGGAGGGCACACTCCTCTTTGCTCACCAGATCGTGTGAATGAAGATCACAGTGTTGTTAAAAGTGATCAAGGAGCAAATTACTTGAGGCAAAATAACCCAAGTAAGAGACAGAGAAAAGCTGTGAGAATTATGGCTGAGGAATCAGGCTCATGTAAAGAAGAAATTCCCACAGTTTCCCACATTTATACACTGAAAGAACATGCATATGCATCTGCTCATATTAAGAAGTGGGACAAAGGAAACATTAATGCCCAGAAATTTCACAAAAAACTGTCAGTAATGAAGTATAAGTGCAGTGAATGTGGTAAAAACTTTAATAATAAATCAGATTATACAATTCACCAAAGAACACACAATACAGAAAGGTTGTATAAGTGCTCTGATTGTGAACAATGCTTTACTAGTAACTCCGAGCTTGTTAAACATCAGACAATTCACAAGGGAGTGAAATTGTTTCCTTGCTCTGAATGTGGGAAATGTTTTTTAAGCAACGTAAATCTTGTTACACATCAGAGAATTCACACAGGAGAGAGACCATTTGTTTGCTCTAATTGTGGGAAATCTTTTTCTGTTAAGTCACATCTTGTTAGACATCAGAAAATTCACACAGGAGAGAAGCCATTTATTTGCTCTGATTGTGGGAAATCTTTTTCCCTTAAGTTTGATCTTGTTAGTCATATGAAAACTCACACAGGAGAAAGACCGTATGTTTGCTCTGAATGTGGAAAATGTTTTTTGCGGAACGCAAATCTTGTTGCACATCAGAGAATTCACACAGGAGAGAAAAAATTTGTTTGCTCTGAATGTGGGAAATGTTTTTTGTGGAACGCAAATCTTGTTGTACATCAGAGAGTTCACACAGCAGAGAAAACATGTGTTTGCTCTGAATGCGGGCAACGCTTTTTCCGTAAGCCAGATCTCATTAAACATCAGAGAATTCACACAGGAGAGAGACCATTTCTTTGCTCTGATTGTGGGAAATCTTTTTCCTTCAAGTCACAACTTGTTAATCATCAGAAAATTCACACAGGAGAGAGACCATTTCTTTGCTCTGATTGTGGAAAATCTTTTCCCCTTAAGTGTGATCTTGTTAGGCATCAGAAAATTCACACAGGAGAGAAACCATTTCGTTGTTTTGATTGTGGGAAATCTTTTTCCCTTAAGCCAGATCTTGTTAGACATATAATAATTCACACAGGAGAGAAGCCATTTGTTTGCTCTGAATGTGGGAAATCTTTTTCTCAGAGGTCAAGTCTTGTTGCACATCAGAGATTTCACACAGGAGAGGGACTATGTGTTTGCTCTGATTGTGGGAAATCTTTTTCCTTTAATTCACATCTTGTTAAACATCAGAGAATTCACACACATGAAAGAAACTTAATTGCTCCTAATGTGGAAAAATGTTTCACCCAAATTGTGAAACTTGATAATGAGACACCACAGAAATTAAATATATAGCGTTAAAACTACCCCATGCCTCATTAGAAAGCTTAAGAACAGACTGTCTCAATGGTCTAAATTCCTAATATCTTTGATAGGAATAATTAATTCAGTTAAAATGAATCTGTTAATCCAAAAATATTATATTTCTTTCGCACTCTATTCCAATAATAAAAAAAAAGATATCACAAACCTCCAACAACACATGACAAAATGTATTTGGAATGGTAAAAAAATGAGGGTCCGATTTTTAAGATCTGGCTCTGGAGGTCTAGCAGTAATATGCCTGTACAATAGAACAGGAATAACTGGAGCACTCCCTAAAGAATAGGTGTGTAAATATGTATAACCACAAAAAATAAAATAAAATAAACCAGAAAGAATAGTGATACTGGCTCTTTTAGAAGTGCTTGCAGCTTGACCCAGAGAAGATCATCCCCAGATCTTCTTATAACAGTATGGATACAGGGTAATGGTCAGCGCAGACTGTAAATCTCCCAAATAGAAAGACAACAATATGGTGTAGATCAATACAGCAATTGGATAAACAAGGGAATACTCCCAAAAAGCAACAACAGTGGGGGATAATGGTAGATAACTAAAATAGCTACTCATCGGCCCTGTGTGAGCGCCTTCCCTCAAAGGATTCTTCAGAGTCTGACGTTTGAGCCTTCCTCTCAGCTGGTTCTTCCAATGTAGGGTGTAGTGAGCAAATGGCACTTCTCCCGCAGTTCCAAATGTAGAAAATGGGCAGAGCCAAAGTTACCAAATAATACAGTTTATTCCACAATAAAAAATAGTAACACTCACACTGATTAAAACACAAAGCAGCTACAGATCGTTCCGACAGGTCCTCTGCTTCCCGGTGAACCCACGCTGGCACGTCCGACTGCGGGACTGGTACCATGGAACCCAGTCGAATGTACGGTGGCTGCCTGTGTCCAAAACTACGAGTGCCGGCAGGGTACAACGCGTTTCGCAAATGAGATTGCTTCGTCAGGTTCCTGTCGGCTGCTCGTTTCCTCCAGCTAATATAGGCAACTTGTTTCGTTTGGCCTCATTATCCAATCATCATTAGACACTAAATGCGCTAATCATAGAAAACGTTTACACATGCAAACACAGACTCAAAATAGTCTCACATATTGCAGTGAGATGAAAAACATTAGTACAGTATGTATCAACTCTCAATATACTCTTGTTACAAATGCATATGGTTATCAGAATCATGCAATTAAAAAAATATTAAATTTCACAGCTGGTCATCATCTCAATGAAAATTATAAGAAAACACTCGATTTGGCTGACATTCTTCCAGCTGTTACAAACACACAGATAGGAACATGTTATTGCCTGTGTCCCAAAAGCACATCAAAAATTGCATGTGCCTCACAGCTTGTGATTTATACATAAGTGATTCTGAATGGTAATGGTGTACATACAATCCATAAATAAGGGGACAGCTCTCTCTTGTGTTGTGCTCATAACACCCTGAAGAGATAGCTACACACTGACTCTTTTCTGTATAAACACTAGCATATATAGAAGAGGCAAAAAAGTGTGAGTAGCATGAAATGCATTAACGGTGAATTGTGACTAGCTGAAATACAAACAGAACAGAAAAAGCACAATCAGCATAGGAGCCAATGGTAATACACAATTTATATACCTTAGAAATGTCTCTTAAAAAGGAAAGTCATAGTTTAAATAAAAATAGCTCATCAAACCATGTACCCAAGAAAAACATATCAAACTGTCGCTGACTTTTGTTCAGAATGAGTGTGATCGTGACAATGCAAAGTACCAACCTTCCAATTAAGTATGGTTACATGAAATTGCTCCTGAAATGTGCCTAACCTCTTTTTTGTTTTGATATTTTTGTCTTTCTATATCATCATTATGATTATGTTTTATTGTCTTTAAATGTCCCCATACCTTCCGCTCCCGGTCTTCCTTTTTGTATCCCCTTCCCCCAAAAAATGTATTAATAAAAAATATAAATGGAAAGAAAGGGGTATCCAGAGGCGCCTAAATTGTTAATATATACAGAAAAGGATATATGAAAACCAAGCCTGTTGGTTGATGGAAGGTTGCTCCTCACGGTGTGCTTTAAAGAAAAGAGAAAGCACAACACATAGCGTAATACCGTAAAATTTGGACAAACAACATTTAAGACAACATATAATCAGCTGAAAACTAAACAGGTGAAATTACACAATAAAACAATTTAATAACAATTAATAATATTCCATATTAAACATAAACATGTTATAATAGGACAAGTAAATTGATTGAAGTGCTCTGCAGCACCGATGGTGACAGTTGTAATGCCTACTCACCAGATGGAATAGGTAAGCAGGCAGTGGATAATTAGAGAGTATCCCCTCTCGTTTCTGTAAGCTGGTTCCTGCTGGCTGGCATCTCCTTCCATGTGTGTATGTTGGGCTGCACACAAGGTCTCCCGCACCAAGTTTGCTCCCAGCTATGCAAATTTATTTATGGGCAACTGGGAAGAACAACATATATGGTCCAGTTGTCCATATGGGGCAAACTTGGTGCTGTGGCGGCGCTACATAGACGATATTATTTTTATTTGGTCAGGCACATTAGCACAGTTAGCACAGTTTCAGTTATATATGAACACTAATAATAATAATTTAAAATTCACATTTGTCACTAGTTCTAATAAAATAGAATTCTTAGATTTAGAGATTACGATTGTAAATAACCTTATTAAAACTAGCACTTACTTTAAACCAGTACAATCCAATAATTATTTGCACGCACATAGTCACCATAATCCCACATGGGTCAAGAACATACCTAAGGGACAGTTTATTCGACTAAAAAGAAACAGTTCGCATCCAGACACATTCAAATCTCAAGCCAAAGATTTAAAGAAAAAATTTGTGGAGAGAAAGTATTCTCCTCAAGATCTAGATAGAACAATTAGCGAGGTTGCAGCGATGGACAGAACCAGTCTTTTGCAGTATAAAAACAAAAATAAAAAAATTAATACAACAGACAAACTGTCATTTATTACTCAATTTAATCAAATGGCCCCAAATATAAGAAAAACCCTTAGAAAATAATGGCCAATTCTATAAAAGGATAAAGAACTAGAGGGCATTTTACCCGAATATCCACATATTATATTTACTAAAGCTCCCAATATTGGACAGAGACTGGCACCCAGCTGTCCTTCGCTGCAACCTATCCATCGTAGAATGGCACTCTGTGGGGGATACTTTGTTTGCAACAAATGTACGGCATGCAAATATAGCACTAAAAAATCTGAATTTGTTTCAAATAAAACTCAAAAAATGTATAAAATAAAACAACATATTACATGCAATAGTTCTTTTGTTATTTATTTACTTGAATGTCCATGTGGTCTGCAGTATGTGGGTATGACCACTAGAGCTATAAAAAGACGTTTGTATGAACATATATACAATATCAAAATTGGTTTAGTGATACACAATGTGTCAAATCATTTTCTTCAGGTGCACAACCGAGACCCTACAGGCCTAAGATGCGTGGCTATAGAATGCATTACACCACACTGGAGAGGAGGCAATACTTTGAGCCTATTGGGGAGAAGAGAATCCTATTGGATATATGAATTACGTACTCTCTCCCCAATGGGATTAAATGTTGAGTTTGACTTAAAAGCCTTTTTGGTGGGATAGAAATACAATTGTAATCTCAGTCTGTATATTATTGATACCATTGTCCATTTGGTTCTAGTCTATAGCATTAGGTTCCTCCTCAAATGAGTCAAAACTATAAGTAAATAATACAATTAATTGTATAACACAATTGTATGTTTTTTGTATTCACTTTAATATATACACTTACATTTGATCTGTATAATGCACTTATTATAGTTCACACTTATTATGTTTTAGTATTGATATTATATGTATATCAGTTTGAATATACATTAGGATTAATTTATGTATTGTGCTTATAAATATGTAGTTATATGGTTATAGAAGTTTCTTTGTTGTTTATAGTATATGTTTGTAATGTTTTAGTTGTTTGTGTCATATATCAGCAGATTTTGTAGATTTGCAGCAGCACTTTATATTATCATTAGGAACATTTCATTGCGCATGTGCTTGATTGCACAATTATGCCCATGAACTACCTTATCAGCTACTGCGCATGTGCATTAGACTGCAGGTGAAATGAATTCCTATAATTAAAGACTCTGTATATAAGGGACTTTATGGGACTCTTTTACTTCACATACCCCTGAGGAAGAAAGCAGAGAGCTTTCGAAACGCGTAAGGTGGCGATTCCTGTACCCTGCAGCTTGACCTTTGATGATTTCCCCCATACATTGTCGAATCTGCATTGGACGCTAATCATCTAGCCTGCTGGAGCTGACGGCGAGCCGAATCAGCTGTTGCCGTCCTAAACCAACTCGGCGTCCTTCCCAGCGTGCTGCGGGAGACCTTGTGTGCAGCCCAATATACACACGTGGAAGGAGACGCCAGCCAGCAGGAACCAGCCGAATCAGCTGTTGCCGTCCTAAATCTACTCGGCGTCCTTCCCAGCGTGCTGCGGGAGACCTTGTGTGCAGCCCAACATACACACGTGGAAGGAGACGCCAGCCAGCAGGAACCAGCTTACAGAAACGAGAGGGGATACTCTCTAATTATCCACTGCCTGCTTACCTATTCCATCTGGTGAGTAGGCATTACAACTGTCACCATTGGTGCTGCGGAGCACTTCAATCAATTTTACTTGTCCTATTATAACATGTTTATGTTTAATATGGAATATTATTAATTGTTATTAAATTGTTTTATTGTGTAATTTCACCTGTTTAGTTTTCAGCTGATTATATGTTGCCTTAAATGTTGTTTGTCCAAATTTTACGGTATTACGCTATGTGTTGTGCTTTCTCTTTTCTTTAAAGCACACCGTGAAGAGCAACCTTCCATCAGCCAACAGGCTTGGTTTTCATATATCCTTTTCTGTATATATTAACAATTTAGGCGCCTCTGGATACCCCTTTCTTTCCATTTATATTTTTTATTAATACATTTTTTGGGGGAAGGGGATACAAAAAGGAAGACCGGGAGCGGAAGGTATGGGGACATTTAAAGACAATAAAACATAATCATAATGATGATATAGAAAGACAAAAATATCAAAACAAAAAAGAGGTTAGGCACATTTCAGGAGCAATTTCATGTAACCATACTTAATTGGAAGGTTGGTACTTTGCATTGTCACGATCACACTCATTCTGAACAAAAGTCAGCGACAGTTTGATATGTTTTTCTTGGGTACATGGTTTGATGAGCTATTTTTATTTAAACTATGACTTTCCTTTTTAAGAGACATTTCTAAGGTATATAAATTGTGTATTACCATTGGCTCCTATGCTGATTGTGCTTTTTCTGTTCTGTTTGTATTTCAGCTAGTCACAATTCACCGTTAATGCATTTCATGCTACTCACACTTTTTTGCCTCTTCTATATATGCTAGTGTTTATACAGAAAAGAGTCAGTGTGTAGCTATCTCTTCAGGGTGTTATGAGCACAACACAAGAGAGAGCTGTCCCCTTATTTATGGATTGTATGTACACCATTACCATTCAGAATCACTTATGTATAAATCACAAGCTGTGAGGCACATGCAATTTTTGATGTGCTTTTGGGACACAGGCAATAACATGTTCCTATCTGTGTGTTTGTAACAGCTGGAAGAATGTCAGCCAAATCGAGTGTTTTCTTATAATTTTCATTGAGATGATGACCAGCTGTGAAATTTAATATTTTTTTAATTGCATGATTCTGATAACCATATGCATTTGTAACAAGAGTATATTGAGAGTTGATACATACTGTACTAATGTTTTTCATCTCACTGCAATATGTGAGACTATTTTGAGTCTGTGTTTGCATGTGTAAACGTTTTCTATGATTAGCGCATTTAGTGTCTAATGATGATTGGATAATGAGGCCAAACGAAACAAGTTGCCTATATTAGCTGGAGGAAACGAGCAGCCGACAGGAACCTGACGAAGCAATCTCATTTGCGAAACGCGTTGTACCCTGCCGGCACTCGTAGTTTTGGACACAGGCAGCCACCGTACATTCGACTGGGTTCCATGGTACCAGTCCCGCAGTCGGACGTGCCAGCGTGGGTTCACCGGGAAGCAGAGGACCTGTCGGAACGATCTGTAGCTGCTTTGTGTTTTAATCAGTGTGAGTGTTACTATTTTTTATTGTGGAATAAACTGTATTATTTGGTAACTTTGGCTCTGCCCATTTTCTACATTTGGAACTGCGGGAGAAGTGCCATTTGCTCACTACACCCTACATTGGAAGAACCAGCTGAGAGGAAGGCTCAAACGTCAGACTCTGAAGAATCCTTTGAGGGAAGGCGCTCACACAGGGCCGATGAGTAGCTATTTTAGTTATCTACCATTATCCCCCACTGTTGTTGCTTTTTGGGAGTATTCCCTTGTTTATCCAATTGCTGTATTGATCTACACCATATTGTTGTCTTTCTATTTGGGAGATTTACAGTCTGCGCTGACCATTACCCTGTATCCATACTGTTATAAGAAGATCTGGGGATGATCTTCTCTGGGTCAAGCTGCAAGCACTTCTAAAAGAGCCAGTATCACTATTCTTTCTGGTTTATTTTATTTTATTTTTTGTGGTTATACATATTTACACACCTATTCTTTAGGGAGTGCTCCAGTTATTCCTGTTCTATTGTACAGGCATATTACTGCTAGACCTCCAGAGCCAGATCTTAAAAATCGGACCCTCATTTTTTTACCATTCCAAATACATTTTGTCATGTGTTGTTGGAGGTTTGTGATATCTTTTTTTTTATTATTGGAATAGAGTGCGAAAGAAATATAATATTTTTGGATTAACAGATTCATTTTAACTGAATTAATTATTCCTATCAAAGA
>WSYH01008932.1:783-27490 GCA_036426205.1 Ascaphus truei | reverse complement strand
AGAAGACCCCTCATGGTTGCCTTATGGGCTTCCCAGAGTGTAGAGTGGGAAGATACACTCCCCGTGTTAATATCAAAGTATTCCCTGATTTTATCTCCTATCGCCCGCTCCGATATTGGGTTTTTTAACAGCAGCTCGTTTAATTTCCAGTTCGCCCCCGGTCTGTCCAGAGGCTGAAGAGCACACCGCAGCTCAATCGGTGCGTGGTCCGACCATGAAATATCATGGATCCCAGTATGGGTGACCATGGGAACCGCTTTCTTTGAAACCAGGAAGTAATCTATCCTACTGTATCTGTTGTGTGGGTGTGAGTAAAAAGTGTATGCTCTCTCCGTGGGGTGTTTTTCCCTCCAAATGTCAAGTAACTGACAATCGTGCAGCCCGTGGAGTATGGTTAGTACGTCATGTTTCTGTGGTAAGTTAGTCCCCGTGCATCTGTCCAAGTCTGGATCTAGGGTGCGGTTCATGTCTCCAGCGAGGAATATACAACCCATTGCCACCTTGTGTAATTTATCGAAAAATGCCGTAAAGAATTGTGGAGCCTGTTCGCAGGGGGCATATATTGAGCTTAATGTGACCTCCTTGTTATTAATTGTGCCTGTGACTATAACGTATCTTCCGTCTGAGTCTTTATATGATTTAACCATTTGGAAGGGCACTCTTCGATGCACTAATATAGCCACCCCCCTTTTCTTTACTGTCGCCGAGGACATAAAAACGGTCCTGTAGTGCCCGTCCAGGTATTTGGGATGATTAGATTTAGAGAAATTAGTTTCCTGGACAAACACTATGTCCGCCTTTCTACGGATATAGTCCCGGAAGGCAATTCTGCGTTTTATTGGGTTATTAAATCCCTTAACATTATGGGAGATAAGTATCAGATCGTTATTCATCTTGGGGATAGGTTGAACCTGCGACATGTGGCGATAGTGTTGTGTGATTCGCTACTAACCCTGACCGAAGTAAGGCAGTCTCCTTCCTGTTACGCTCGTGATAATCCTCGGGTGGTGGGTCCTGCGGGATGGGGAGAGACAATAGGAAAACCTGGGGGAAGACACACATAAAACAGTAAACAATTAATGTCCTCCGAGCTGTGGCCCTGCCAACTTGGCTCAGAGTCCAATGCCTTTGGGGACTGGGCACCCGCTCCGGAACATCCGCCGATGTCACTGCGCCTCTTATTCCCCTACCCTCCCAAAGGACTTCGCTGGGACAACCCTTTCCCAGCCCCTGGCCCATGCGGACCGCAGAGCAGGCCGAGACCCCTCAGCTCCCGCCCCGCTCCTCTAACGACAAACTAACTGTAACCTTCATGTCTTATTACTAATAACTCCTAAGTTCGGTGTTAACCTAGGCAACTGTTTCCGCCGCTTTACTTCCTATTCTATGATCCCCTATTTGGTTAGTTGGCCTCAACCCCTTACTCGCTTCCCAGGATACCCTCTGCAGTATACCCCGCTCTATTCCTTGTATTGTCTCATCTTCCGGATTGCTTGTCCCTCTCGACTTTCGTAACCTGCATGTCTCGCTTCTACTTGCTATCGCTTACTTTCCTCCTACCGTCACGTACACCTTCCTATCTAGTCACCTACTTTTGCCTTCTACTCCCACTTCCTCCACTTCCCTTGCTCTCCTCCTTCTGACCCCCCTCCTTCCCTCTGCTTCCTGTCTCCATCTAGCTCCTGACACTTCCCCTACGCCCTCCCCTTACCTACTTCCTCCTACATTCCTCATCTTACTATTTACTTCCTCTTCTCCCGTTTAAACCCACTATCCAACCACCTCCTCTATGCCTTATCCACAGCTTTGCTTGCTGTCCATCCCCTTGTGGGCCCTATGTATTTTATATAATTTTGCCCCGCTACCCTCCTCCGCGGCCCTCTCCACCTGATGCCCTTTCTAGCATATGGAAATAGAGCTTTCTTTCCTCCGTCGCTATGTGTATCCGGTTCTCCTTCTGCGTCTATGGCTCCTGGGTAAGTTCAAATCGCCCGCTGGACGGGGCCTCTCGTGTGGTCCGCGTCACTGCCTCGCGATAACTGGATCTTCATCCTGCCCCCTGTAAGATGGCCGCCCGTGCCTTTCCGGTTTCAGCGCTCGAACATCCGGCCGCCGCCATTTTGGGAGCGACTCTCGACCTGGACGGATGTGTGCTTCGGCTCTGCCCGGCTGATGGAGGTCTCCTGCTCCTGCGTTTCAGACTGGATGCTGCTCCTACCTCGTGTGCGTCGCCATCTTTGGGCCTTCGTCCATTATCTCTCAGGTAAGTGCTTAGTCTTTTCTAAATAGGTAATCGTGGATTTTTCCCCACCGGAGGGGCTCTTGATGCGGGTTCTTCTTTAACAGCGGATATGTAAGCCTGTAACATTTTACCAGGCAACTTTAACTGTAAACCGGGAAACATGATTCCCTTATAACGTGGGATGTCATGAGCAAGCTCTTTATTGGACTTCAACGTTTGGTGTGTGGGGATCGGGGGGAACGTCCCGCCGTTTCCCAACTGGGGCCCGGGATCTCTTCCGCCGCCTCCGGTGCCACTGGTGCCCCCTTAAGCCCCAGCCTGTGGAGGAAAGCCTCACCCTCCCCAATCTCCTTCATATAGTGAGCTTTGCCATTTTTATTGACGGACAGCCCAAATGGAAATGTCCATCGATATCGCACACTGTGGTCCCGTAACACTTTAGTGACTGGGGTGAGGGCCCTGCGTCTCAGCAACGTCAGAGGGGACAGATCTTGAAAAATAAGCAGTTTTATCCCCTCAAATTCCACCGACGGTGTTTCCCGGGACCTGTGTAGGATGGCCTCCCTGGTCTTATAATAATGCAGCCGCGCTATGATGTCGCGCGGCTGCTCAGACTGCACCGGTCTCGTTCTCAGGGCCCTGTGGCAACGGTCCATTTCTAGTCTCTCTTTGGGGATATCCGGCAGCAGCTCGCCCAGCCACCTCAGGACGAAATCCTCACACTCCCCTACATCTTCAGGTACCCCCCGAATCCTTATATTGTTCCGCCGCTCGCGGTTTTCGGCATCCTCCTGCTTCTCCTGCAGGTCAGAGATTTGGGTCTGTAGCTCCGTTACTTTATTTGTGTTGCGTTTGGCAGCCGTGGAGGTTATGTCTAACTGGGTCTCCACCTTTCCCGTGCGCTCCCCCAGACTCCCGATCTCCCTCCCCATCTCTTTTATTTGCGCCTGGAGGAGATTTTTGAGGTCTGTGTAAAGGCGATTAAAATCGCCGAGCCGCACTGGTTGATATTCCGGATTGCCTCTGTCCTCCCTCTCTCCTTCCCGCTCTGAATCAGAGCCCTGATTCGAACTCGGCGCCATTTCTGCCTCAGCCGCGTTGTTTCTCGTGCTGGGGAAGTATAGCGGGAGCCCCTTTGATTTTGGGGTTTTAGATTGTCTCTTCGCCATCCCGGTAGCTTTGCAGGGTCTTGGGAGTTAAATTCCTGATTTTTTTGCTGACAGTAAAGGTTGTTTTATTGCATTAGTTTACGAGCGGGGCACGGAGCAATGGAGTCACGCGTCCATTCTCTCTGCCCTCGCGCATGCGCCTCTTAAAGTGCCCTTTTAATCATTTTTTGTTTTGGGTCCTTCCTGCTCCGTTTGTGCTGGTGCGCTATTGGTCTCCTTTTTCCCTGTATTGCATTGAGTAGCCGCACAGCCTGCCTACCTACCCTACCAGGATGTGAGTATTTGTATATTTTTCAGGGGAACCTGCCAATGAGACTGATGGTGAGTGGGTTGCACCACACACCACCTGTCTTCAGGAGGATAGGACCCATAATATCACACAATAGGTACTATATCAATTGTTAGTACCCTGGTTTAGTGGTTTGGCTTATTATTTTTGATATTATACCTGCACTTGAGCGCTTCAGCTATTTTCCACACTGGTTATTTAAAAGCCTGTCACGATGGACACCAACTTTATCAACACATTTATATTTCTGGGTACTTGATTGAACAGAACAAGTTACAAAATAAATTGTGATTTACTTCCTTAATAGACAAACACACGACATCTGCAGAATACACTTAAAACAACACTTTCTATAGATACTATGGGCCGGTCCCTGCAGCAACCACAAGCTGAGGGTTGTCGGGGCGTAGAGGGAATCTGGACACACATACCTCTTACAACTATCCTGTCCCAGCACCGACTGACTTCCTGGTGTCAGTGCGCGAAATGTAACTAACTCCTGCAGGGGAATCCAAAAGCCCAATTGACTCTGCTGCAGCACGTGATGCAATCTCCCTACGCATCTTTGGAGTTGTAGTTCCCCGCGGAGCCTCTGTGTACTGCTGCCGCGTGCGCGCTGTCTCCTGCTCACGCGCGACTAGTAATGTCCGCCGGCTGATGCTCTGCGCATGCGCCAACCCCGCGCAAGATGGCGGCACCCTGGGGAGATAGCCGCCGGAGCCTCCGGTGATGCGCTCACCCCTGCAGCTCCCTGACACACAGCGGGGGTCCCTCCCACCAAACGGAGGTAAGTGGGGCCCAGGAACCAAACCAAGGGCCACCAGATTCCCGCGGGGACCAACCATGGACCCCATTATGGCCCGGAGGGACCCGTGGGTACCACCTGGAGGCCCACGGAGCATAGCAGGGACCACCCGGAGGTCTCCAGACACCCGTGGGTACCCCTGTGGTGCACTGTGGGGCCTACGGACACCTGTCGGGACCCCCACCGGCACGTTATATTAATCGTGTGTGTCAAATAATAAATCATGGTTTTATGGGGGGGGCACAGGGGTGGGTGGTGTATTGTTACTTACTAAATATTTTTGCATTTCAATTTTATTCCTAGTGTACAGTGGCGGCCGCCTTTATCCTAATGCGGCCGTAGCAGCGCAACTCTGATAACCGTGGACAGATGCAGTATATATTATTTTTTTTCGGAATATGTTCCGGTATTTTAGTGCTTGTAATATTAGCATATTCTTAGCACTGTCTGCAATACTCCAATACCGTCTAAAAACTCATGTGGGCGTTCGCGAGCTGTTGTCTTCAAAGTCTAATACTGTAGCAGTTCAACCTACGCCAGTACACAGTCTGCTTGTGCGCGCGCAGTAATTGTAAATTTGCATATTTATACCTTCATGTATGTCTCATTTGAACATTGTTGAAACGCATAGGCGTGTACTGTAACAGTATCACACTTCGACGTATATATATAGCACTCTTCCCTTGCTCGACCCCGCACACACACAGGATAATGTACGTCACTGCAGTATTTCAAGTTCTTATCTACAGTACACCTCTCCCACGCCATGCCTTTGAACGGATGGCTTTCTGGTTTCAATCACATTCCTGTCATCACATTCATGCGTGTATAATGTTCAGTTTTGATTTACTGTATTCTTCTGTGTTGATTATTAATGCTCATTGGGGGGAAAAAAGTTCAAGAGTTACCCCCCCAAATTTTTTTTTTTTAATTTTCCTATTGTTGGCTTTGAGTCATCTGTCTGCGCCTGCGTGTAATCCTCTTTGGGAAGGGAGCTGTAGTTGATTATTACTGCCCATGCGTGAATTGCTTGCGAAGTTCAAGAGTGACCAAAAAAAAAAGAAATATTTTTTTTTCTCGTCATTTTTTATTATTATTTTCTTAACATGAATGAACATGTCACGCTGCGCTCACCACAAACAGGACTAGACAGCGGGGCTGAGGTGGGGATGTATATAACCGCCGCCCTACAACCACGGAGCCAGGTCCGAAATGCGTAGTCGGAGTCGTGGAGCTGGGTCGGGGTAGGAGAGTTCGGGGAAGCCGTGGTACTTGCCGTGATCCAGGGTTGGAGAGAGAAGAATAGTTGTTATCCGAAGCCGTGATCTAGGAGAGGAGAGAGCGGGGGTCCAATAACAAGCCGAAGTCCAGGGGTAGAGAAGAGGCAGGTCCAGGTACGAGCAGGGGTCACAACACGAGTCAGGCAAGGCACAGGAACAGGCAAGATCCAAGAAGCAGCAAGCACATCACAACAGTGTTTATGTTCAGCAAAGTGAAAGTGAAACAGGAAGGCATTTAAAGGGGAAAGCACCAATAGGAACTAGCAGATGATGACCTCACACATTAGCCACGAGCCGATAGGGTAGTGCAGGATTGGCTGCTGGTGTAACACAGGTGATGCTGCTAGTGTTCGTTGGCACGCGGTGTGCGCGTGTACGAGGAGTGCGACGCAGAGTGGCTGCCGAGGTGATACTGCGGGAGTGCGCCTCCGCGGATGATGCATTGCGCAGCTGCGTGCGCACAGATAGCGGTCTGTGAATGCCAGAGGTACAGCCACATGACGTGTGCTGGGGGCGGAGCCTGGCGGCGATCCTGACAGTACCCCCCCCTTCAGGGGAGACCTCCGGGCGACCCAGGGCAGGCTTCAAAGGGTATTTGTGATGAAAAGCCCTGACCAATCTGGAAGCGTGTACCTGTTCCCGAGGGATCCATTCACGTTCCTCTGGACCAAAACCCGTCCAATGAACGAGGTATTACAGTTTCCTCTTTGATACTCTGGAGTTGAGGATTGCCTGCACCTCAAACTCCTCTTGACCCTCCACAAGAACAGGCTGAGGTGGCAAGTCTCAAATGGATGATTGGGGATCCTGGATAAAAGGTTTCAAAAGTGAAATATGAAAAGCGGAAGGAATCTTCATGGTTGCTGGCAATTTAGGCCGGTAGGTGACAGGATTGACCCTCTTCGTAATGACAAAGGGCCAATTAATCTGGGGGCCAATTTGGGTGAAGAAACCTTGAGACGAATATTCTTCGTAGAAAGCCAGACCTTTTGTCCCAGAGTAATAGATGGAACCTCCCGACGGTGACAATCGGCTTGTTTCTTCTGCATATTTAGCATAGAGGAACGGGAGAACAAACGTTCACCCACCAGGTGCTCTAGAGGTTAACAGTCACTGGATTGTTTGGCAATCAGTAAGCGTGGTAGGTCAGGGCAGCACTCTCGTGTTATAATGTACAGTCTCTCCCAGCAATTGGCTACGTGTAGGGCACAAGTAAACATTGAGTTAGAGAGACTCACGGTTAGCTGAGTGGTTGATGCCGAGCTTCATGAATCCTTGTTGCACCGCCAACCCGTCTAGCAACGTGTCCATCGCACAGGGCGGTCACCTGACCGGCGGTGATGACATCCTCAGGGACAACAAAACAGCAACCCGGCGTGCGATCCGTTGGAGACAGCAGAAGAACTCCTCCCACAGGAGGCAAGGAACAGCTCACAGCCGTAAGAAAAATGGAGAGATAGCTTCTGATGGTGGCAAAAAAAAGTTTATTTGGTGCAGAGTATACAGCTGACGGATCCTCTGACGCGTTTCAGCCCTCAGGCCTTTGTCAAAGAGTGATCCGTCAGTACAACCGGAAGCCTACATATACAAAACACAACCTGGAACACCTGTGTATGCCACTGATCAATGATAAGTAGCAGGTGAACAGGATGGTAGGTATAATAGGCATAAATAGAACATATACAATAGTTAAAATTGCGACCACACATAAAGACTCTATGGACTAAATGAATCAATTAATACTTCACTCTAATGAATAACCAAAAGGGGAGTATTAATCATGGGTCTGCAAATCAATAAAAACACAAGCAAAAATCTCAATGCATACAGTATACTGATAATGCACAAATAGGTATTAAATATTACACAACATAAATAAGATACCCAATCATATGAAGAATCTTAATGTACCACAGTTGATCATGTATGAAATTAAACAAAATGCTGACAAATGTATAAATATCATTCATTGAAAAAAGAAGAAATGCACAGTGGAGGAGAAGGAGGGGGGGGGTTTAAAGGAGGAAGGGGGGAGGGTGGGGGAAGAAAAAATGATAATGAATGAACTAATCAGCAAGAAAATTTTGTAAGGCCCATTCCACATTCAAACCATGTGGTTGAAGTGTGTTAAGGCTAAAGATCCATTTCATTTCTGTTTTATTAAGGCGATTAAGATTAAACGCGTCAGAGGATCCGTCAGCTGTATACTCTGCATCAAATAAACTTTTTTTAGTCACCATCAGAAGCTATCTCTCCATTTTTCTTACGGCTGTGCGCTGTTTTTGGCTCCTGTGGGAGGAGTTCTTCTTCTTCTGCATATTGATGGCTTGTCTCAGGTTCCCCTGAATCTTCTCCCAAGAGTCCTGGAGGCACTGGATTCTGTCCTTGGCAGCGGGAACTCCCGAACTGGAGACTGTGGAAGGAAAGGCCGAGGGATGAAATCCATAATTCGTGAAAAAAGGGGACTGTTGAGTGGACTCATTTCTAAGATTATTATGTGAAAATTCTGCCTAGGGGAGGAGATCCGACCAATTGTCCTGTGAATCTGAGACAAAACAGCGAATGAACTGTTCTAATGACTGATTGGTCCTTTCCGTTTGTCCATTCGTTTGTGGGTGGTACCCAGAGGAGAAATGAAGTGAAATGCCCAGAAGTTGGCAGAAGGCTCTCCAGAATCTGGAGATAAATTGCGAACCTCGGTCCGAGACTATGACTGGTGGAGTACCGTGGAGTCTGAAAATCTCCTTGGCGAAGACCTCTGAGAGTTTAGGCGTGCTGGGCAAACCTTTACGTGGGATGAAATGCGCCTGTTTAGAAAAGCGGTCCAAGACCACCAGTATGGTGTTCATCCCTTTAGAGCTGGGTAACTCCATGATAAAATCCATGGAGAGATGTGTCCATGGATGATCTGGAATTGGTAGTGGTTGAAGAAGGCCTGCCGGCCTATTGCGAGGCGTTTTATTCTGAGCGCATATGGGACACGAAGCCACAATTTTTTAATGTCTTTGCGCATGCCTGGCCACCAGAAGGTGCGCTCCAACAAGTCGATTGTTCTCCTGGTGCCAGGATGACCAGCGGCCCTGGAAGCATGACCCCATTCCATCACTTTCCTATGGAAGTTCGTGGGAGTGAACAGGCGTCCTTCTGGAACCTTGAGGCCTACAGGGATGTTACGTTGAGCCCTGGTAATGTGGGGTAAGGCGTCAAAGGTGTTGGCAGACAAAATACATGCGGGAGGAAGTATAGTCTGTTGACGATCCTCTGCTCTGTTCTCGACAAGGAATTGTCTGGATAGTGCATCGGCTTTTACGTTTTTGGATCCAGGAATATATGATATAAGAAAGTTAAAACGGGTGAAAAATAGGGACCACCGTGCCTGTCATGACCCCAAGTGACGCGCACGTTCAATGTAGAGTAGATTCATGTGGTCAGTCGGGATAGTGACTGGAGTCTCTGTACCCTCGAGAAGGTGTCGCCATTCTTCTAAGGCCATCTTTATTGCGAGGAGTTCGCGGTTTCCTACATCGTAGTTTCTCTCCGCAGAAGAATTTTTTTGGAGAAAAAACGCACATGGATGCAGACGGGCCTGCGGGTTTTCCTCTGAGACAGTATTGCCCCAACTCCTACGTCGGAGGCATCCACTTCCAGCGTGAAAGGTAACCCTGGATCTGTGTGTACCAAGATAGGAGCAGAAGAAAAGGCTTTCTTTAATTTTTAAAATGCTCTAGTGGCTTCGGGAGACCAGTGTGTTGGATCCGTCCCTTTTTGGGTTAAAGCCATAATAAGTGCCACTATAGAGGAGAAGTTTTGAATAAAGCGCCGATAGTAATTTGCGAACCAAACAAATCTTTGGACGGCTTTAAGAGATAATGGACACGGCCAGTCCGTAACTGCTTTGACCTTGTTGGGATCCATGCCGAGTCCGGTGTCCGAAATAATGTAACCAAGGAAGGAGGTTGAAGACTGATGAAAGTGGCATTTCTCCAGTTTGGCAAAGAGCTTATTCTCCCGTAGCCTTTGAAGAACTTGTTTAACATGGACTGGATGTTCCTGAATGTTTTTGGAGTAGATCAAAATGTTATCCAGGTACACGATAACATGTTGGTCTAACAGGTTCCTGAAGATTTCATTAACAAAATCTTGAAATACGGCTGGTGCATTGCAGAAACCAAACGGCATCACTAGGTACTCGTAGTGCACATCGCGAGTATTGAAGGCCGTTTTCCACTCGTCCCCCTGACGAATCCTTACCAAGTTGTACGCCCCTCGTAGCTCCAACTTGGTAAAGATGTTGGCACCCTGTAGCAGTGATATTGTGATTTTGCAGCAGAGTGTATTTGACCCTTAAGGCACTCTTCTCATCATTCTCTTCACTTATTTTGTCGACCAGAAGAGTTGTCTCCCTACAGTGTACAGAAAAACAACAATCCGGTAAGTTACAGTGCAGTAGGCCACAAGTACAGCACATCATTTACAGTAAACAATAATAGATGCAGCAATATAAACAATAATAGATATACTATATTACATAGTAATATAAATAAACAGAAATAACCATAATGTTAGATAGCTCTATACTATATAGTTATATTTATATGTAGCAATATAAACAATAATAGATAGATATACTATATTATATAGTAATATAAATATACTTACGCGTTAGCTACCGTTGGTGTCCTCGTGCGTTGTTTGGTCTTTACGTGTGCATGATAGGTGCTTGAAGTGGGGGAAACCCATGATAACTCCTGGCAACCTGCCCTTACCAGGGATTATACCAGGAGGAGGATAGAACTATAGCCCCATTTCTTACCAGGGCTACACTCTCCCTCAGGTGGAATCCAATGGTCCCCACTTGGACCTAATTTGCTGTACCATCCTGCAGGTGAACAATCTGTACTTTTTGTACAATATCTCGGTACCTATTGTCTAACTCGTCGGCAACCTCCTGTGGAGAATAGGTGCCTACGTCCCACCAGTGATCTACTATCGCTTTCTTGATTAGCACAAATCTGGTGCGGTCCATCCCCTCATGATACCCTGTGAATAACGGTGCCCACCATTTATCTCGGTGCTCGTATGATGATGCTACACTCATACCTTCCTCAGACTCTGTTCTGGAAGATACACCTGATGTCTCTGCCTCGGTAGAGTGCGAGCTTTTGCGTCTACCTCTGATGACATTCCTAATAATCGTGGGGTTCGTCTTGTGTGTTATGGGACCCGCTTTTGCAGTAGTCTGAGACCCTTGGGCCCTACCTCTAGGAACAGGATTAAATACAGTGGGGTTAGGTACACGTACAACACTTGACAATGGTATCTCCCCATCAGAACCCTCATCACTTATTTCCCAATCCCTCCAATCAGTTGAATACTTGGGCGTCTTATCCAGCTTACTCCCACTAGGACCCGGTGGCAGGACACGTGACGGGGCAGGGGCAGTGGCTGGGGCAATGGCGCTAGGGGTGGTGACCAGGGGATCAACAGAGTCCGTCAAAGTGTCTAAGTCAGGCGACACCACGACCGGTGGGTAGCTTCTTACTTGCTCTGTCGGCAGCACTTCGGGCTCGTCTCTTGGCTACTTGAGCCTTGAACTCTTCAAACTCTGGCTCCAACCCTGCTCTCCTCAGGGATCAAAGAAAAGCTTCCGGGCCTTGCGCCAATCGGACCTGGAAGTGACGTCATCGCTGGTCGCCGCGGAATCTCCATCCGCTCCGTGGTCTCACACCTGAAGTGCGTCGAGGACCGGAAGGGCGGTGGTGGACCATCAGGGGCGCGGACGGGCAGGTAGGCCTCAAGCCCTTCTCTCTCCATAGGTTCCTCCTTTACCGGGCGGGAATAAGGGGGTGGTGGTGTCATCTTACCGCTCCGCTGTCTGGCGATGCTCTGCGGTTCCTCCGGAGCCATCTCGGATCCCATCTCCGCCGCACTGGGAGTCGCCACGGCCGTGGGACTTCTACGCGTTTCAGGCCGCACCAGCTGATCACTCTCCTCCTCCTACTGTAACTCACTATACCCTATCTCACTAACAGCAGACACAGAGAGACTAAATAGGAAGTGCACTGCTCTTTTATGATATCAGCAGGCACCGCCCCTGTGTCTCTTGCTTTGACACAGGGTCAGGTGACCTACCTCCACCTCTCAGGGCAAGTGCTTGAAGTGGAGGAAACCCATGATAACACCTGGCAACCTGCCCTTACAGGGATTATAACAGGAGGAGGATTTCTTACCAGGGCTACATGAGGAAAAACAAAAGTAAAAGTTTTTCTGTAATGGTCAGGCAGTCCCATAAAGAAGTTCCCACAGTCAGTCCCACCAATAGTTTTCTCGGGGGACGTCTCCTGTTTGCAAGCGCCTACAGTCGATGTGATGACACGCATATGCGTTTCAAGAAGATTCCAATGTGCATGCGCCTAGCTTTCCACCAATTGTTCAGTATCTACTGTAGAAGCTGCTCAGCCAATGATATTGCTTACAGGAGAATCGCTTGACTGTGCATTGATATTGATATTTCAAAAACAGAATAAAATACGGCAACATTACTCACCATAGACTTTGCCAATCAGCTGGCGCCGAGCCACTGCCAGTCCCGTATTCTCGATCATACACGAAGTTGACAGGTGACAGCGGGACTACTACACCTGTAGTTGACAGCTGATGAGGCTGGAAATCGCTTTGGTACATGCAATCTTGCTGGAATCAGTACGCGAAATCCGGCTTAGGCTGCAGGTATCCGGGGGGGGGGACAGACAGCAAGGGTTGCCGGTCACCAGGTTTTCACTGACGGTCGGACCGTTATTGGAAGCTGGCGCTGTCGCTAGCGCATTGCTTTCCAGCGACTGACGTTTCTTAGTTGGTTTTAACATGACCTTTCGCCTTTTGAAGTCTCCATGATCAAAGGTACGGGAAAAATCTGGTGCTACACACCAATACCCTCCAATAACACCGGGATCAATACGAAAAAAACACAGATCAATACATAACTTTTTCCTTATTGCACGCTTCCACACATGAGCATCTGGTGGAAATTTGTAAAAGTCATAGTTTTCGATAAAATACTGATAAATTTGACCAACTGTTACCATCATATCATCTGTTGCATTAATCGAGGCCCATATTAAATAAGCGTATGTTACATCGGGTTTTTGGTACTCATCTCGGGACTCTCAGGACAATAGAACACCAGACACTGCGCATTTAGTTTTTAATTTGAAAAGCCTAAATTGATACATTATTGTAACTTCTTCAGTACCAAGGTCAATTTACAATAGACCACTGTGGTATTTTTTTAAACACCTGTAAGTCGACACATTACTGAAGCGCATGCGCATTACAATTCATGAATATCTGCCACCTGGCGGATACGCGAAGAATTGCAACCAATTAAATCCGAACCATTATCAATAAACACATCAACCGCGGGTGACGCCGGCATGAATACAACATGAATGCGGCATGAACGCAGTGAAGTGCGCGGCATTCGGAAAAAATCCCCGAAAAAATTCGGAGATGTTGGAGAATAAAATGGGATGCGACTTTAGATGAGCAGGGGGTCTCCAGAGCAAAACCGCGTTGATTTCAGGTCTGGGGAACCCCTACTTCCCGTGATACAGGCCCCGTTAAGGGGTGCCGGTATCTCCTTTGTATGTAAATGTCCCGCGTCACGTGATCAGGACATCTCAATGCATAGGAGATACCGGCACCTCATAACGGGGCCTGTATCTAGGGAAGTAAGGGGTCCCCGGGCCTCAAATCAATGCGGTTCTGCTCCAGAGACCCCCTGCTCATCTACATTAGGCAATGGAGTCACGCGTCCATTCTCTCTGCCCTCGCGCATGCGCCTCTCTGTGTGCTAGTTTTAAGGATTTATTTATTAAAATCTCATGTCTGCAAAACCGGGACAAAACCAGTACCATCGTTATATAAAAAATAAAACCACTCAAATCTCAATAAAAGTAACCCGTGTCTTTCCTTTGATAAATCGGGGGCAATTCTTTTGCAGCCTGTCAGCAATCACCTCAATGCCCCTTTTCAACTTGCAGGAAGGGAGATGTGAAAAAAAATATTCTTGATTAGATTGTAAGCTCTTCGGGGCAGCGACTTCTGTTTGCCAAGGTTTACTTATACGTCTGAAGCGCGTATTCCCATTATTTCACCAAGGTAAAGCGCTATGTACATGGATGGCGCTATACAAGTAAAGGTTTACAGACATGCATAATTAGGCGTAACCCCTTTGCTATTAGAGAGGCCACTGATACATATTTACGTTGGCAGCAAAGGGGGTTAATAGTCTCCCTTCACTCAACTGCTACGATGCACACATGCAGTCCTCTGCTCGATTCCTGCCTCCAAGTGTGCCTCCGTTGGCTGCCCGCAGGGGAAGTTGCGCCTCCTCGAGGCGCGCAATGGCTTAAATGTCAGCCGCGATGGCTTTAACAAAGCCGGGCGAATCACACGCACGCCTTTCGTACGTGGGTGGGGGGGGGGGGGTTCCCGTGCGGGTTCCGCGAGGAGGGCACGTCAGAACGGAGAACTTCACCTGTATGAGACGGCTAGTTCAAAGTGTCAGCTAAGCTGCAGCGCAAGTTTTGTCTTCCCATGAGCAGGCCCGTACCTAGGCGGTAAGCAGTTAAGGCGCCGCGCAAGGGCGGCATGGGGGAGGGAAAATGAAAAGAGGGAAAGTGGTAGTTTAAAGCGGAGCTCCAGGAGACACTATGCGTTGATTTCAGCTCCGGGGACCCCCTGCTTCCTGAGATACTCACCTCCGTAGGTGCCGCCGGTGTCTCTGTGCAGCTTAAAGCTCGCGCATCATGTGGGCCAATAGGAAGACGCAAGGGATGATGTTGCGGCTTCCTATTGGCCAGCAGGGTGTGGGACTTTTAAACCGCCAAATTGTAAACCCAGCAATGTCTCCTACCGGCACCCCCTCCAAGCTAAGTATCTCGGGAAGCAGAGGGTCCCTGGAGCTGAAATCAACGTGGTTCGGCTCTGGAGACCCCTACTTTAAGCTTATTTTTTTTTTTTTAAATTATGTCATCTGGAGTGCCTTTTTAAATGAACAAATGCTTCCCCCCCCCCGCCCCCAAAGTTTCTCCCAGCAGAGTCTCTCTGGTGCTGAACCCCATTAATTTATGAGGTTCCCCATTATTAGGAAGGTAGATGGGGCAATCTGTTGCCAGCACCGCATGAACCGAACAGTTTGTCTCCCGGGTGCTCGGGTTCGGCACATTGCGGATCAGGTAGACAGATTGTTGGGGGGGGGCTGAAATTGACCCGGCGGTCTTGGTACACGTTGGCACCAATGACAAAGTTAGAGAAAGATGGAGGGTCCTAAAAAATGATTACAGGGATCTAGGCCAAAAGCTTAAGGCAAGGACCTCCAAGGTAGTATTTTCTGAAATACTACCAGTGCCATGCGCTACCGCAGGGAAACAGTCAGAGATCAGGGAGGTTAATGCATGGCTAAGAAAGTGGTGCAGGAAGGAGGGGTTTGGGTTTTTAGAGCACTGGGACTCCTTTTCTGAGAGGTGCCATCTATATTCTAGGGACGGATTGCACCTCAATGAAGAGGGATCTTCTGTGCTAGGGGGGAGAATGCTAAAAAGGTTGGAGGAGATTTTAAACTAGGATGGAGGGGGGAGGGGAATGAAACAGATAATGAACTAAATGGAATAGATGAGGATTCAAGGTGGTATGGAGGTAGAATGGGGGCAAGTGCAAGTTTGACAAGCAGTGAGACACCCATAGTAAATACAGATAATACTAGAAAACTTCTAAAGACTAAATCAAGTGAGATCAGAAAGGAAGGAGCAGATAAGATAATAGTACAGGCTGAAAAAAAACTGAAATGCATGCTTGCTAATGCAAGAAGCCTGACAGATAAAATGGGGGAGCTTGAATTAATAGCTGCAAGGGAGCAGTATGATATCATAGGCATTACTGAAACATGGTGGGATGAAACTCTTGACTGGACAGTTAATTTAGAGGGTTATTCTCATTTTCGGAAGGATCGAACAAATAGAAGGGGAGGTGGAGTATATTTATATGTTAAACCGGATCTAAAACCTATTATAAGGGATGATGTCTATGAAGGGAATGATGAAAATGTAGCGACTTTGTGGATTGAAATTAGCAGTGGAGGTAAAAGTATAAAGAAAATGTTTGTGGGAATATGCTGTAAACCACCAAATATCTGTGAGATTGAGGAAGCTAAAATACTTTTGCAAATGGAGAAGGCATCAAAACTGGGTCATGTTTGCATAATGGGGGATTTTAATTATCCTGACATAGACTGGGGCAATGAGATTAGCAGTACAACAAAAGGGAACAGGTTTTTGGGGGTGCTTAAAGACAATTATATGACCCAAATTATTGAGGAACCAACCAGGAGAGGGGCAGTTCTGGATTTGGTAATATCAAACAATGTAGAACTAATAACAAATATTCAAGTCCTGGAACATTTGGGTAACAGTGATCATAACATAGTCTCATTTGAAATAAATTATCAAAAAACAAATTACTTGTAGTTCAACAAAGACCTTAAACTTTAGAAAGGCAGATTTTAATAAACTGAGGTCTACTCTAGTAGTAATATAATGGGATGATGTTTTTGCAGGGAAAAATGTAGAAGATAAATGGGCAGTCTTTAAAACATTGTTAGAACAGCACACTTATCAGTGTATACCATTGGGTAATAAGTATAAAAGAAATAAGTCAAAACCAATGTGGCTAAATAAACAGGTAGGGGAGGAAATGGACAAGAAGAGGAAGGCGTTTAGATTCTTTAAGTCAGAAGGGACAGAGACATCTTATCAGAATTATAAGGAATGTAACAAAAATTGCAAAAGGGCAATCAAATGAGCAAAAATGGATAATGAAAAAAGGATTGCAATAGAAAGTAAGGTCAACCCTAAAAAGTTCTTTAAGTACCTTAATAACAAAAAAATGAGAAAAGAAAATATAGGACTCTTTCAGTGTGAGATGGGCAGGCAGATTATTGGAGATAAGGAAAAAGCTGAGGTATTAAACACATTCTTTGCCTCGGTGTTTACCAGGGAAGAATCAAGTTCAATAATAGTGCCGCAGGAGGAAGCCACAACCTCCATATTAATGAACAATTCGTTAATTGAGGAAGAAGTTCATAAGCGACTTGAAAAAATTAAAGTAAATAAGGCACCTGGCCCCGATGGCATACATCCAAGAGTTCTCAAGGAGTTTAGCTCAGTAATAGCAAAACCATTATATTTAATATTCAAGGACTCAATTTCCACAGGCTCAGTACCACAAGATTGGCGTAAAGCAGATGTGGTGCCTATATTTAAAAAGGGAGCTAGATCACAACCGGAAAATTACAGACCTGTAAGCCTGACTTCAATAGTAGGGAAACTACTTGAAGGTTTAATACGGGATAATATTCAGGAATACCTAATGGAAAACAAAATTATCAGTAATAGTCAGCATGGATTTATGAAGGATAGATCTTGCCAAACTAACCTTATTTTTTTCTTTGAGGAGATAAGTAGGAATTTAGACCAGGGTAATGCAGTTGATGTGGTCTACTTAGATTTTGCAAAGGCTTTTGATACGGTTTCACACAAGAGGTTGGTGTACAAAATAAAGAAAGTTGGACTCAGTAATAATATATGCACCTGGATTGAAAACTGGTTAAAGGACAGACAACAGAGGGTTGTCATAAATGGAACTTTTTCAGGTTGGCCTAAAGTCGTGAGTGGAGTACCTCAGGGATCGGTACTGGGACCCCTGCTTTTTAACTTGTTTATTAATGACCTTGAGGTTGGGATCGAGAGCAAAGTCTCCATCTTTGCTGATGATACTAAATTGTGTAAGGTAATAGAATCAGAGCAGGATGTAATTTCTCTTCAGAAGGACTTGGAGAGACTGGAAACATGGGCAGGTAAATGGCAGATGAGGTCTAATACAGATAAATGTAAGGTTATGCATTTGGGATACAAGAATAAAAAGGTGACTTACAAATTAAATGGAGATATATTGGGGGAATCCTTGATGGAGAAGGATTTAGGAGTGCTTGTAGACAGCAGGCTTAGCAATAGTGCCCAATGTCATGCAGTAGCTGCAAAGGCAAACAAGATCTTATCTTGCATGAAACGGGCAATGGATGGAAGGGAAGTAAATATAATTAGGCCCCTTTACAAAGCATTAGTAAGACCACACCTTGAATATGGAGTACAATTTTGGGCACCAATCCTAAGAAAAGACATTATGGAACTAGAGAGAGTGCAGAGAAGAGCCACAAAATTAATAAAGGGGATGGAAATTCTAACTTATGAGGAGAGGCTAGTTAAATTATATTTATTTACATTAGAAAAGAGGCGTCTAAGAGGGGATATGATAACTATATACAAATATGTTCAGGGACAATACAAGGTGCTTTCAAAATAACTATTCATCCCACGGGCAGTACAAAGGACTCGGGCCATCCCTTAAGGTTGGAGGAAAGGAAATTTCACCAGCAACAAAGGAAAGGGTTCTTTACTGTAAGGGCAGTTAAAATGTGGAATTAATTACCCATGGAGACTGTTATGGCAGATACAATAGATTTGTTCAAAAAAAGGTTGGACATCTTTTTAGATGGGAAAGGTATACAGGGATACCCTCACACCCTGGTGGGGTGCCCTGTGTATGGCTGGGACTGGTCACATGCTCTGACTCCATGGTTAGTGATGTCAGAGGTGTGTCAGCCTCAGAAGCTTACATAAGGCACAGCACTGTGCTTAAAAGTTCTGTTCTGCTGAGAGGAGGAGGGTTAGTTCAGTTGAGGAAGAGTTCCAGCTCTTGTCAGAGCTGAGGAAGGCGTTCAAGTTCTATCAGAGTGTCAGTTATGTTATAGTAACTCCATGGGAGGCTGTGTCCAGGGACCTGGCACAGGATAGTGATTCCTGAGGGAATAAGTGAATCCCTGATCTAGGTGATATACCTATCTAAAGGGAGCACGGACGAGATGATCGGCTGAATATACCCATTGTGGAGGGCAGCTATGCCCACCGTGACAATAAAGATGGAGCTGATCAGAGAAACCCCTGTGTGTGAGAGTCCAATGATTACACAGGAGGTTGCACCACCGAGGAGCTCCTCGTCAGGATCATCCCCATGCGGACGCAGGGGCCCTGGTGAGGTGGAGGCGCTGCACTGGAACTAGGTGAGACTCAGCACACTACCTCAGCTGCCTGTCTGACGGGTCCTCCCCACACACCATCATGCGGGAGACTCAGGAGTCCTGTAGCCAACAGGTGCACCATCAGGCATATCTACACTGTAATGGGGTCCGGTTAGACCACAGGGGCCAATGTGAGATTGGGTGGGTCAGGCCGGGCCAGAAACGCCGTTACATTTGGAGGCGAGCTGCTGAGATCAGATCTGTCATCAGGACAGGCTCTAGCTAGGTCACTGGGAAACAGGGAGAAGTGTCTGCTGCCACTTTGTGCTGCGTAGGGACGGACCTAGGGGTGGTCAGAGGCGCTGACGGGATATTGTCAGTTCGCAGGGACAACCTAGGGGCCTGAAGGGAGTGAGGGGTCTGGAGCCGGGTTATAGCTGACCGAGTCACCTTGAGGCAGTGCTAGTTGGTAGGATGCCAGAAGGGATAGCCTGTTAACTTGGTCAGGAGTCCTGGAGAGGGTCTGCGCTAGACTGACCAAGACAGGTAGACGCCCCAAGTACTGCATGGCAGAGCCAGAGTACCTAGCCCATTCCAGACACTCACCGTTGGGAGCACAGACTGGGAGGAAGGAGCCACAGCAGACACTGAGAGAGTGAGCCTAGCCTGAGGTAGTGCAACACTGGGTCACACCTAGATAAGGTACACATGTGGTGGTGCATCTGAAGCTGATCTTTATTGTACCGGTGTGGTGGCTGCCCCGCAGAGTGGAGCCCCATGTACGACAACTGTTACGAGAGAGTGGAGGATCCGCGTGGTGCGGAGAACATAAAATGGCGGACAGAGGCTGATGGGGAGGGCACCCGTGGCGTGCAACCCACTGAAGAGCAGACTGTCGCCGAGTTGTCATTGACCAGGCTGCTCTGGAGCGGAGCGAAGGCTATGGCTGCCCCGTTTTTATCCTGTATGGGACAGCGAGGGGCCACCCTTGAAGAGTGTGAAGAAATTGTTATAATTGGGGGAGAACCCCGTGAGGAGAGCAAACAGATGGACTTTTTGGGCTCAAAAGTCAACCAAAATGGCGGTTCCCGCTTGCTAGGGAAACCGCATGGGACAGTTACAGAAAATGTGGCTGGTGCAGGACTTGCAAAAAGCTGGCCGGGAATGGCGCGAACAGCAGAGCCCCGCCCTGAAGGGGGGCATGGCGCGAAAGCTATGGCTGCGCCGGGATGGACAGTGACTAATTCAGCCCCTGTGCTGAGTCAACCGTTGAGTTTATGGGACCCTCCCCTGATTTCTACCAGGGGGAGTGACTATCAACTATGGCCTGTGGGGATGCACCCACTGGGCCCAGGGACTGATATTCAGACGGCGCCACTACAGAAAGTAGTTCCGGCCGTGGAAGAGCCGTGCAAAAAGGATGGTTATCTTGCACGAAGGGCGGCTGCCAGGAGAAGGCGGGAACTAGCCGCGGGAAAAGACCCCCACCCTTGTGGGGAAATTGGCGCGAAAACGCTAACCGCGCCCACCAGGACTGAGAGAGGTGCGGCCTTAATTAGGGGGCATGATATTCCCCTGTGGGACCCGCCCATTATTGCAACCCCTCGGGGCGGGTTCCAGCTCTGTCAGAGAAGGGAGGAGCCGAAGCAGGGAGTGGCGGATCCAGCAACTTCCATCAGTCAGTTGCGAGGAACCACTGAGAAGGAGAGACCTGTACAGGAAGTGGCTCCTGTAACAAGAATGGCCTGCTCAGTGCCCGGTGGGGTGCTAGTAGTGAGGGTGGCCAATACCGAGACGGTGGTTGGGCTATGCCTACAATGCGGGCTGCCCGGAGGCACGGTCAACACGGCGGCACGTTGCCCTCATTGCGGGACTTTGTACCTGTGGCCTATGCCCACATTCATTCCTATACAGCCTGCTGACCCCCCGGTGGACGTGACAAGGCGCTCCGCCGAGTCCCCGGGCGCGCTATGGCTCAACCGCGCGAGTCCCGGAACCAAGGGACTGGAGCCGGTCAAGTCGGCTGGGTCACTGGCGATTGAGGCGGCTGAATCAACCCCCGCGTTCGGGGAAAAGAGACTGTCACCCCGCCCGGAGACCCCTAAGTCCGGGCGAGGGGATTACTCAGACGAGGACCTCCGTGAGCTGGCGGTAGTAAAAACGGAGCTGAAAAGGCATACCGGGAGAACGACACCCCGTGGGGTGAGTGGCAGGACGTCCCCCGCAGATCGGCGATCCAACCGACGGAGTCCCGCCATCCCAGGACCTGGCGGAGACGGGAGAGAGACGCCTACACCCCTGCGGACGGGTAAGCCAAGCAGCCCTATTACTTACTTGGTTGCAGCAGACGGCGAAGCGCTGGAAGGGCCGTGCCAGGCCCAACGCGCACGTGGAGAGACGGCATCACTTCCGGTGGCGACGGCGGAGCAACCGGATGTCGTCATAGAGGAAGAGATCCCGCATGGGGGTCCCACGCGAGATGGCGACGCTTCCGGTTCCGGGGAGGACGTCACTTCCGGTGGCGACGGCGGAACCCAGGAAGAAAAAGCAGCGACGCTTCGGCGATCGGGGGAAGGTCCCCGATCACTTACAAGGCCCAGAAATTGGAGAGACGATCTCAGGACTGAGGAGGGTGAGACATCATCCTTGGACCAGTCTACGGACAGCCAGGAGCGGGTCGTAACCCCGTGGGGTCCCGTTCCGTGCCCCTATGCCCAAACCCCCGCCATAGTTAATACCCCTACCCCCATCACACGGTCACCGGGTTCACCGCCTAGCCTGGAGTACGTGGACAATTCACCGGGGGGAGAGGGAAGACGGACTGGGGAAAGGCAGCGCAGTGGCGCTACGGAGGGCGATTCACGGGGAGGGGGAGAATTGAGGGTAGCAGATACAGCACCCCAACCGGCAGTAAAGGCTCCGGGGTCCTCGAGGTGGTTCAACTCGCGATCCACAAGGTCGTCAGGGGTATTTTCATTTGACGACGACAGGGAACCAGGACCTAACCCATTTAAGGAGACCCGGTGGTGGGCCCCGTTATTTGAAGGGTACTCCGCGTGGATGGACCGTACTCGGTTCCTCATCCGGCGGGAGGACGTGGTAGATTTCTGGTGGAGAGAGGGAGAGTTTACACCCGAGCAGAGGGACAGGGAATTACAGGAGAGGTGGTTCCAGCTGGAGCGTAGAGACATAGCGCCCATGGGTCCTGACACACTGTCAGATCCAGTCGATCCTGATGAGCCCCTATCATGGGTGTTACCTGGGAGGGCAGGTAATGCTGATCTGACCAGGGTCAGTAGGGCGGAGAGGGCTATAATAGTCAAATATAAAAAATCCCATGGGTTGGAGTATCCCTATGTTCCGGAGCCCCTGATGGATGAAATTGAGGACAATAGGGAAACGTGGCTCCAAGAGACTATAGAGCTGTATTTAGTCAATAGGGGGAGCGCCATTGTAGGTAAGAAGGCGGAAGAAAGGATAGACACCCTGATGCGAGTGTGGAGCATAGGGAGAAATGTTCACAAACATAGGGTGACCTATGTGCCAGAGAGAGGATCACCTAGGCATTACTATGTCACGGTCCTGGATATGGGTAACAGAGAGGTGAGGAAACCCGACCCAGATCACTATTTTTAGGGGGTACTAACGCATCACGCGGGTCTGTGGCTGCTGGTCGGGGCGGGCTTGGCGGATGACTGTATTCATGTGTACTGCATTATGAGGAAATTTGTGTGATGTTAATTATGTTTTCCGTTACAGTGCTTCCTGGAAAGAGGTATACAAATTTAGGTCCCAGCGAGGACGATGGGATTCACCAGGGGGAGAATGTAGCGGTCATGTAAAATGCCTACAGTCATCTCTCCTGTTGGCAGTAAGGCCTGGTAAGTGTGGGCATGCCAGCAGTAATTATGGAGGTTTCCCCTCACACCCTGGTGGGGTGCCCTGTGTATGGCTGGGACTGGTCACTCCTTGTCAGGATCATCCCCATGCGGACGCAGGGGCCCTGGTGAGGTGGAGGCGCTGCACTGGAACTAGGTGAGACTCAGCACACTACCTCAGCTGCCTGTCTGACGGGTCCTCCCCACACACCATCATGCGGGAGACTCAGGAGTCCTGTAGCCAACAGGTGCACCATCAGGCATATCTACACTGTAATGGGGTCCGGTTAGACCACAGGGGCCAATGTGAGATTGGGTGGGTCAGGCCGGGCCAGAAATACCGTTACATTTGGAGGCGAGCTGCTGAGATCAGATCTGTCATCAGGACAGGCTCTAGCTAGGCACACTGGGAAACAGGGAGAAGTGTCTGCTGCCACTTTGTGCTGCGTAGGGACGGACCTAGGGGTGGTCAGAGGGGCTGACGGGATATTGTCAGTTCGCAGGGACAACCTAGGGGCCTGAAGGGAGTGAGGGGTCTGGAGCCGGGTTATAGCTGACCGAGTCACCTTGAGGCAGTGCTAGTTGGTAGGATGCCAGAAGGGATAGCCTGTTAACTTGGTCAGGAGTCCTGGAGAGGGTCTGCGCTAGGCTGACCAAGACAGGTAGATGCCCCAAGTACTGCATGGCAGAGCCAGAGTACCTAGCCCATTCCAGACACTCACCGTAGGGAGCACAGACTGGGAGGAAGGAGCCACAGCAGACACTGAGAGAGTGAGCCTAGCCTGAGGTAGTGCAACACTGGGTCACACCTAGATAAGGTACACATGTGGTGGTGCATCTGAAGCTGATCTTTATTGTACCGGTGTGGTGGCTGCCCCGCAGAGTGGAGCCCCATGTACGACAACTGTTACGAGAGAGTGGAGGATCCGCGTGGTGCGGAGAACATGAAATGGCAGACAGAGGCTGATGAGGAGGGCACCTGTGGCGTGCAACCCACTGAAGAGCAGACTGTCGCCGAGTTGTCATTGACCAGGCTGCTCTGGAGCGGAGCGAAGGCTATGGCTGCCCCGTTTTTATCCTGTATGGGACAGCGAGGGGCCACCCTTGAAGAGTGTGAAGAAATTGTTATAATTGGGGGAGAACCCCGTGAGGAGAGCAAACAGATGGACTTTTTGGGCTCAAAAGTCAACCAAAATGGCGGTTCCCGCTTGCTAGGGAAACCGCATGGGACAGTTACAGAAAATGTGGCTGGTGCAGGACTTGCAAAAAGCTGGCCGGGAATGGCACGAACAGCAGAGCCCCGCCCTGAAGGGGGGCATGGCGCGAAAGCTATGGCTGCGCCGGGATGGACAGTGACTAATTCAGCCCCTGTGCTGAGTCAACCGTTGAGTTTATGGGACCCTCCCCTGATTTCTACCAGGGGGAGTGACTATCAACTATGGCCTGTGGGGATGCACCCACTGGGCCCAGGGACTGATATTCAGACGGCGCCACTACAGAAAGTAGTTCCGGCCGTGGAAGAGCCGTGCAAAAAGGATGGTTATCTTGCACGAAGGGCGGCTGCCAGGAGAAGGCGGGAACTAGCCGCGGGAAAAGACCCCCACCCTTGTGGGGAAATTGGCGCGAAAACGCTAACCGCGCCCACCAGGACTGAGAGAGGTGCGGCCTTAATTAAGGGGCATGACATTCCCCTGTGGGACCCGCCCATTATTGCAACCCCTGGGGGCGGGTTCCAGCTCTGTCAGAGAAGGGAGGAGCCGAAGCAGGGAGTGGCGGATCCAGCAACTTCCATCAGTCAGTTGCGAGGAACCACTGAGAAGGAGAGACCTGTACAGGAAGTGGCTCCTGTAAAGAGAATGGCCTGCTCCTCCACTGTGGGCACAATGGTCTCTACACAGCCCTACTCAGTGCCCGGCGGGGTGCTAGTAGTGAGGGTGGCCAATACCGAGACGGTGGTTGGGCTATGCCTACAATGCGGGCTGCCCGGAGGCACGGTCAACACGGCGGCACGTTGCCCTCATTGCGGGACTTTGTACCTGTGGCCTATGCCCACATTCATTCCTATACAGTCTGCTGACCCCCCGGTGGACGTGACAAGGCGCTCCGCCGAGTCCCCGAAGGGGGAGAGGGAAGACGGACTGGGGAAAGACAGCGCAGTGGCGCTACGGAGGGCGATTCATGGGGAGGGGGAGAATTGAGGGTAGCAGATACAGCACCCCAACCGGCAGTAAAGGCTCCGGGTCCTTGTCAGGATCATCCCCATGCGGACGCAGGGGCCCTGGTGAGGTGGAGGCGCTGCACTGGAACTAGGTGAGACTCAGCACACTACCTCAGCTGCCTGTCTGACGGGTCCTCCCCACACACCATCATGCGGGAGACTCAGGAGTCCTGTAGCCAACAGGTGCACCATCAGGCATATCTACACTGTAATGGGGTCCGGTTAGACCACAGGGGCCAATGTGAGATTGGGTGGGTCAGGCCGGGCCAGAAATACCGTTACATATGTAACTATGATACTTTGTAATTTCAGTTCTGGGGACCCCCTGCTTCCCGAGATACTTAGCTCGGTAGGAGGTGCCGGTAGCAGCTACACAGTTTTAAAGCCCCTGGTCACAGTGGGTGAATAGGAAGCCGCAAGGAATGACGTCACATCAAAGAACCGCTCCTAAATCAACTCCACTTTGAATCGGAAGGTTTTACATAAAGTCAGGTTAGGATTACACGTGCAAAGAGATATATACAGCTGTAGCAGACGTTATGCATTACCATATTTGCCCGATTATAGGGCGACCCCGAAAATAATGCGTCCCTTTAATTTAATACGCTCCACCGTACAGTAAATAAATATATCACGTGTGAGCACACTCACGTCACAGACAGGTCTGCAACCCTGATTTTTCACCATTATCTCTTAGCTTACAGTACTTCCACTGCAGCCAGGGATTCTGGGAAATGACATGCAAACGAGCACACATTTAGCCTCGAACCTCATAAATCCGACTGCTGATTGGCTCACAAAATGGGCGGGACCCGATTATAAGGCGTGTATGTTTTTTTTTTTTCAACGTAACTTTATTATTTTTTTATTAATGCGTAATTTAACACGTTTTAAAGAGGTCAACAATGCCGTTACATCTGTTTGCTCATATTAAGTTAGCGAGCGTGCAGTGTGGATTTCAATCTATTGCTACAACAATTATGTAAGAGAAAAGCAGATAGTACGTGCTTGTCTCGCCTGGAAAAACTTTTCAAACACGTTGGATGCTATAAAACCCGGATGGTTCTGGCTTAACCCTGAACTGGTTCTACGCAGAGGGAAAATAAGTCATTTCTTGGAAGTCCAACAACCCCCTTCTTACAAGGATTAGTTTTTATGATGAGTATACTTTTTAATTTTAATACATTGACAAAAAAGGATACAAATTTATAGATATATTAACAATTTGAGTGCTGGGTGACCCAATAAATTCCTATAGCGTTCTCAGTTTGACCACTTAGATTGTAAGCTCTTCGGGGCAGGGACTAATGTTCCCGCTGTAGCGCTTATTCCCATTATGTTATAAAATAAAGATATATATACCTTCATACAAGCTTATATATACCTTCATACTGTACAAGCTTATATATACCTTAATACTGTAGAAGCTTATATATACCTTCATACTGTACAAGCTTATATATACCTTCATACTGTAGAAGCTTATATATACCTTCATACTGTACAAGCTAATATATACCTTCATACTGTACAAGCTTATATATACCTTCATACATGCTTATATATACCTTCATACAAGCTTATATATACCTTCATACTTTACAAGCTTATATATACCTTCATACAAGCTTATATATACCTTCATACAAGCTTATATATACCTTCATACTGTACAAGCTTATATATACCTT